>JAPQWV010003240.1:0-43946 GCA_027422505.1 Craterostigma plantagineum
AATATTTTTAAAAGACGTGCCAAAATATACACTTTTTCACCTTTTAATTGTACTATATTATTAAAATATTCAATTTCTTAAAAATCGCGTCATACCCCAAGTGTTCATAACCGTTTGGGATAGAGGTAGTAACTTTAAAAAACTAAGTTTACTAATATATCCAACTTTAATATCATGCTATTATAAATGCAACCTTTATTTTTAAAGTAAAAATGAAATAAAATTATATTTCCGCTTATCTTATTAATTTAAAATGACTACCATAATTAAGCAATCGCTAATGAAAGGAAAACTTAACTTAACTCCCTATTAGACAAACTTTTTATCATATAACTCATCTGCAGAGAAATAACCATTAACTCTCCGATTTGCTGTTTGTACCAGTTTACTGTACCTTCTATGTTTGTATTGCTACCACACACGTTGCTATAATGTAGCTAAATGTGTTGTGACGGCGTACCTTAAAAGTGATGTTTGGTGTACCATTTTTCAATGTATGATGTAACACAATATGTTGATACAGTATCAAATGTGATGTATGATGAACCAAACAGTACATCGGGGAGTTGAGTGATATATTTCTCTGACATGGGAGTTATGTATGTGATAGAAAATTTGAAAATAGGGATTTTAGTGAAAGTTCCCCTTAATGAAAAGCTAAAAATAAAATATATTAAAAAATAGTAAAAAATTAAATTATTTTTGTTTTAACTCGGCACACGTTTTTTACGAATTTTTAGGCTATATCGCGCAACGCTTTTTAATGCTTGTAATATATAACAAAATGTGCAAGGGCGCTTTAAAATTATCAGTAGTGGGGGTATCTGAACTGAATAGTTATATTTTTAGATGGTTTTGTAGCCGTGAGGTGATCCCCCGAGAGAATTACAGAAGTAATGTTATTTTGATATTGGAATTACAAAACTAGTTGAGTTTTTAAACCTATTACAAAACTAATCAACTTTTTTAATTCCAACTATTTTTATTTTCATTTTAACCACGAAAATACTTAAAATTACAGATTTTTACTATCGTAAATTTCAAATAGCACAATACTTGTTAATAATTAATTTTTACCCCAACTTATTTTAACTCAAATATTATAAATTGTTATTTAAAGAAATAATCAAAAGAAAATAAAATTACTTGGCGTGAAGGAAATCGATCAAACCTGTTCTGTATTATCCTTTTACTGTGTTATCTCTTCTTACAGTGTTATCTCTTCTATTGGCGAAGCAAAACGTGGAGTCTATGTTAGGTCAATATTATTCTTTTGATTTCTTTAAGTAACATATTTTTATATTTGAGTTAAAATAAATTGGGTAAAAATTAATTTAACAGTATTGTGTTATTTGAAATTTATGATAGTAAACTCTGTATTTTAAGTATTTTCGTGGTTAAAATGAAAATAAAATAGTCGGACTTAAAAAGTTAATTAGTTTTGTAATAGTTTAAAATCTGAACTGATTTTGTTTTTAGATGTTTTGTAGACGTGAGGTGATCCCCCCTGTAATAAAATAGGGTTCTTGACTTTAGTCAACTATGACTGATGTCCAACGAATATAAATAGGAGAGCGGTCGGAGTCTGATTTGCTTTTCAGTGTCTCGGTGATTTTCAGTTATCGCAACAAAGCAACGGCGGTCAATTCTGTCTTGCGAATCAAATTTGCACGCACCGTGGCCTGGTACTAGATCCCTAAATTCACCATTTTTCGCCCCTCATTTCAATTGCCGTGTGAATGATGGGTTATTACTGCTCGATTGCGAATTTTATGCGTCTAATGCGTGTTTATTTGTTTCGGATGAGTGCAGAAGATGTCAAGCTTAGTCGAGCGGCTTCGCGATCGATCAGATCGGAGGCCTGTTTATAACCTAGACGAATCAGACGAGGAAGCTGATCTTGTACACAAGAAACCAGGTTCGGGTCCTTCGGGCAAGTTGGAGATAGTTGAACGCCCTGATGCGGTAATCTCTTCATTTGTTGCGCTTTTTCTGCTATTTCTTCATCTTATTTCGAAAGTATTTTTATCTGTCTGTCACTTAAATCATGTTAATAGAAAGAAGGTTTGTGTCAAGCCTGTGGTGAAGCAGATAATCTTTTGAAGTGTGAAACATGCACTTACGCCTACCATCCCAAGTGTTTGCTTCCCCCGCTGAGGGGTCCTCTTCCTGACAATTGGAGATGTCCTGAATGTGTATGCTTCTTTCATTCTGCTACTTGATATCCATATGATGTGGGTTTTGTACCCTAATCTGGGGTAGTGTGCTTTGACAGGTTGGGTATCTCATTGAGCTTGATAAAATACTTGACTATGAGTTACGGCCTAGCGCCGCAAGTGACAGTGATGCACCGAAGCTGGGATCAAATCAGATTCTCGTGAAACAGTATTTAGTCAAGTGGAAAGGACTATCTTACCTACACTGCACATGGTAAATTCGGCCAAAATCACTCTACTCTTATGTCAGTGAGATAACCATGTTCTAATTAAGTGCTATCTAATTGTGAAATTTGTCTCTAGGGCTATGGTATCTGCGAAAATTATGAACTATATTTCAATAATTTGTAGTGGCTAAATTTCCTCTTTATCATGGTGCATAGAATTCCTCTGTTACTTTGGCATTCACCATTCGTTGTGGGCCAAATGAGGTCCAACTCCTCTATATATGTATTTTAACACATTGTGATAGTACTGTATTGTGTTATTCTCATCTGTCACTCTAATTGCTTAATCTATTTGCGCTTTTGATCGATGTTTCAGGGTCCCTGAGTCGTATTTTGTCAAAGCATATAAATGGAATCCTCGTTTAAGAACAAAAGTAAAAAAGTTCCATGAGTTAATCTCTTCAAATAACCAGGAGGATGAATATGTTGCCATCAGACCTGATTGGACCACCGTTGACCGAATCATTGCTAGCAGGTTGTATTAATTCCTTGTCGTCCTCCATTGATAGCTATTGCTCTCGCTCGACAATTTGCATAATCGAATTATTGTCTTCGACTTGAGAAATTCTACGCATTGTTATCACCTGTGATGATGGAAGTCATTATTTATTGCCACCTCTTAATTGTTCTACATTTTAGAGACGCTGCGGACGGAAAAGAATATCTTGTGAAATGGAAAGACCTTCAGTATGATGAATGTTCCTGGGAGTCGGAAGCAGATATTATTTCCTTCCACAAAGAGGTGGAATTGTTCAACAAATTGCAGTCTCGACGTGACAGAATTTCCGTGGATAATCCAAAAAGAAATCTACCTGATGTCATGGAATCAAGTAAGAAACAGAAGGAGTTTCAACATTATGAGAGCAGCCCTGATTTCCTTTCTGGAGGTACAATTTATTTCTTCAGCTGGTTATTCTTAAATTTTCCCCCACTAACAAATCTCTTCTTTTTATTGGACTCTATAACTTTCCAACACCAGATTCGCTATTGCATCCGTATCAGCTGGAAGGCTTGAATTTTTTGCGTTTTGCTTGGTCAAAACAGACACATGTCATACTTGCTGATGAGATGGGACTTGGTATGATTCTGTTTTACCTCGGCTTCCAGCTTTCTTCCTTGGTCAACAGAAATTGTTTTTCATATATTGAAAATGCATTTGTGTAGGCAAGACGATCCAGAGCATCGCTTTTTTAGCATCTCTTTTCGAAGAGAATATTTATCCCCATCTTGTGGTTGCCCCCCTTTCAACATTGAGGAACTGGGAACGTGAATTTGCCTTATGGGCTCCTCATATGAATGTTGTAAGTACTCCGATTCTGATGTTAACGCTATTCATAAGTCCTCAAATGTGCCGATGCATGGCCACGTCAGATTTGCCTCTTGATGAAATTTAACTTCTACAGGTGATGTATGTTGGCACTTCTCAAGCCCGCAATGTGATAAGAGAATACGAGTTTTACTATCCCAAAGTCAGAAGAAGAGCAAAAAAAAGAGAACTGCGCAACTTCTCACTGACAATAAACAAGATAGGATTAAGTTTGACGTTCTTTTAACTTCATATGAAATGATCAATATGGATACATCAGCACTGAAATCCATAAGATGGGAAAGCATGGTGAATTGGCATTTATTTCTACTTTACCTTGAGCCCTCTGGTAGCTTTGTTCGTAAACTTTGCTTGCTTATGTAGATTGTTGATGAAGGCCATCGTCTTAAAAATAAGGATTCAAAATTATTTTCTTCGTTGAAGCAGTATTCGAGCAGACATCGTGTTCTACTGACTGGTACTCCGCTTCAGGTATGTCTTTTAGTTTCATCGTGCTCATAGACTGGCTTGAGGACCATTTCTGGTTATTGTTGCGATTGCGAATTTTAGAGTACGAAACCAGCTGCCATCTTGTTTTACCTCAGGATATAATGAAGTTTTCTTAACATATTTGCAGAACAACTTGGACGAGCTTTTCATGCTGATGCATTTCCTGGATGCAGGGAAGGTCAGTGCCTTGCATATTAATAACATATATACGTAAATATCCACAAAAATTCATGCCCGTTCTGATGCTAAGTTTACTTTTCAGTTTGGAAGCTTAGAGGATTTTCAAGAAGAGTTCAAGGATATCAACCAGGAGGAACAAGTTTCTAGGCTCCATAAGATGTTGGCTCCACATCTCTTAAGAAGTACGAACAAACCTATTGGCATTTTAGTTGAAATTTACTGATCTGGAGACAATTCTTAATGATGCTTTTCTAGTCTATCTTGTGCTGTACCGAGAGCAACATAATCTTTTCTATGGGTAGTAAGTTTTGCACACCAAAGGTGTGGATGTGGTTTGGTGACACCTGAACTGACTATGTCACTCTTCCTTGATTAAGACGGTAAATTTAAAAAAGAATCTTTGTGTAACCCAGTAAGAGCCGTATGATTTAACGATGTTAAGGTTTATTTCTCCTGAAGTGATAGTTTTTCAACTTTATAAAAACTGCCGAAATGATTTGTCTTTTGACATGCAGGACTGAAGAAAGACGTCAATATAAAACTACCTCCTAAAAGAGAACTAATGGTTCGCATTGAATTGAGTAGCAAGCAGAAAGAGTACTACAAAGCAATTTTGACTCGTAATTATCAGATATTAACTCGCAAAAGTGGTGCCCAGGTTAGTTCTTTTGGTACCATCATTTTCTGTGAGGTGAAACTTTGTTTCTGACCTTTTTATTGCTAGATATCACTCATGAATGTTGTGATGGAACTCCGAAAGCTGTGCTGTCATCCTTTTATGTTGGAAGGCGTTGAACCAGAAGATTCTGATGAGTTTCACAAGTAATTTAAACATGTTTCTTCTCCCCCTAACTGTAACTATTATGTTAACTTAAGAACTTTTTGGTTTTGCACAATCGTTCGTTGTTACCGGTGGGAATATGTTAAATGAAATAACGATATGCCTTATTCCCATATGTACTCTTCTTAGTAATTAACACTAGCGTCTCTCTCATTTCATGTTCAGTTGTCTGTTAAGGTTTTTTTTATATGTATGACAGGCAACTGCTGGAAACGTCTGGAAAGCTACAACTCCTGGACAAGATGATGGTCAAGCTTAAAGAGCAGGGACATAGAGTGTTGATTTATTCTCAGTTCCAGCACATGTTGGATATATTAGAAGATTACTGTAACTCCAAGGTATGTATATCTGTTACATTTGTGTCATTAATTGATATGGGAAAAATTCTTACCGCTTGATTGATCTTGTTTATATATTTCTTAGAAGTGGCAATACGAAAGAATTGATGGAAAAGTTAGTGGAGAAGAAAGGCAAATTCGAATAGATAGATTTAATGCCAAAAGTTCGTCCAGATTCTGTTTTCTGCTCTCGACAAGAGCTGGGGGTATAGGTATAAACCTTGCTACCGCAGACACTGTAATAATATATGACAGGTTAGTACCTTCGTGTGGATCCTAACTCTTGACAGTTGGTAATTTGCGGTTGCTCTCATAGGCGTGCAATTATCTGGTACTAATACTCTTTGTAACTATTTTGTTGCAGCGACTGGAATCCTCATGCGGACCTGCAGGCTATGGCGAGAGCTCACCGTCTAGGTCAAACAAATATGGTATACTCCTACTCAATGGCATTCAAGTCTCTTTTATGATCACAGCTTGTTATATCTGTTATTTTAACTCTTTGTTGCAAGTAGGTGATGATATACAGACTCGTAACTCGAGGAACTATTGAAGAAAGGATGATGCAGATGACCAAAAAGAAAATGGTATTGGAGCATCTTGTTGTAGGAAGACTCAAAGCTCAAAACATCAATCAGGTGACACTGTCGTAGCTTAGAACATTTTTGTAATCGTTGGTAACACTGTACTATTAGTCGCTTTTTGCATGAACGTTTGCTACAATTCTAGGAATGTTTGGACCACTTAAATTCTTAAGTTCGATTCCTTGCCTATAGGGATTTAAGTTATTTCGAGCTCATTGACCTTTTTACAACATATTTAAATTAGATGAGTATTCATGGTTCAACATGAGTCAGTTAGTTGCCGACATCTCAAGTGGCCAAATAGAGTATTTATAGATATAACTGCATTTTGCTCTCTGAGGCATCTATTTTCAATTATAGCAGCCTGTGTTGCTTATTTATGCGTCTTTAGAATATTTATTTAGTTGTTTTGCTAATTCCCGCTCCGTAGTTTCCCTTTCTGGATAGCATGTGGATATGTTTTTTTAGACATTTGGAAACAAATAAAGAAATGTGATAATAGTTTGCATTGCACCGACATGGATTCATCGGAGCTCCAATGTCATATGTAATTGTTTTTATTTGATCTGCAGCATGGATATTATATAGCTAGCACATTACACAGTGCATCAAATATATGGATTGATCCGATGTAAAAGGAATGTAACAACAGATGCAGCTCACTAACAAATGGATTCAAGTTATATTTCATTTTTTTAACATTCATTCTTGTGACACTCGTGTGCAGGAAGAATTAGATGATATCATAAGATACGGATCAAAGGAGCTGTTTGGTGATGAAAATGATGAATCTGTTAAATCTCGCCAGATTCATTACGATGATAGTGCTATTGATGGGTAGGTCGATTAACTTCAATTCATCATTGATTATTTTATATATTATGATTTCTTCGTCAAACTTTCGTTGATCCATATGCAGATTGCTTAACCGTGAACAATTTGGAGAAGAAGAGAAACAGACGACGAAGAGGAGGATGGCTTCTTAAAAGCGTTTAAGGTTGATAGTTACTTGAGATTCGTATGTTTTTGTTTGTTTTAACAAACCTTGCAGCTATACTGTTGTACCTTAGGAAAGTTATATTATAAAATCTCAAGGTTCCTTGCCTTCTGCATGTTGAGTCCGTTGCAGCATCTTCCAATCCTTTGACATTTTAGATGTTAGTTTGCCGCCTTTCACCTTCTTTGATGCACATGAAACCGTCATTTTACTGAAACTAGAGTTTTGTCATGTACAAACGTCAAGGTAATTGTTTAGAGTGATATTCTGTTTAAAGTTCTTTACGTCAACCTTTTGCAATCTTATTTAAATTCTTTTGTACCTCTTTGCTTAATATGGTTTGATGTGCCGAGTGGCTTTCGTTAGTAGAATCACGGAAACTTATCAGGGCATTTCTGATGTTGATGCCTTTCTTTTTTGAATCTTTTTCATCAGTCTCGCAATAAAAAAAAACTCCAATTTTTTGCTGGATGTAAATCTTCAACTCATAATGCAGGTAGCAAATTTTGAGTATGTCGATGAAGCTGAAGCGGAAGAAGATGAAACGGCCAAGCCTCCAGAAGAGAATAAAGGCTCTATAAACAATACCGAGCGAGCAGCCTACTGGGAAGAGCTGTTACGTGATAAGTTTGAAGTTCATAAAACTGAAGAATTCAATTCAATGGGAAAGGGAAGAAGAAGTCGCAAGCAGGTAGTGTTTGGGGGCCTTTAGTTTTGGGCTACTCAAATCTATAGTTCTCCTGGTCTATCTGTTCAATTTTCAGTCTTAAATCCAACCATCACATTCTTCTCGAATTAATTTGTATAAACTCTAGTGGATGTTTGAAGAATTTGAGTCGATTAATTGCTTATACTTTCAATTCAATTATAGTTCACCCTTTAATTATACCAAAGATTTATATGTATAGTAATGGATTTAAGTGTTAGAAATAACTATTCTTGTTTATAAGTTAGTTTTATGCTTATTTACAGATGGTTTCTGTTGAAGAAGACGACCTTGCTGGTTTGGAAGACGTAAGTTCTGATGGAGAGGATGATACTTATGAAGCAGAGTTAACAGATAATGAAACAGTTCCAGGTGGATCTGCAACAGTCAGGAGAACCTACAGGAAAAAATCCCGTGGTATTGACGTTTTGTCCACTATATTATATATAATGATCAAAGAAAATGCAGCAATGTTAACTATATATATATGTTATTGTCATTGCAGAAACATCAGAAAAACTTCCTCTAATGGAGGGTGAGGGAAAATATTTTCGAGTTTGGGATTCAACCAAAGCCAGAGAGCTACATTTGTCAAAACTTTGATGAGGTTTCATTCGTTGGTTTTCATTTGTTCTTTAGTTACAAGTTATGTGTTGCTCTATGGTGTACCATAAATATTTCCGCGCGCCAGTGCACACACTCACAGATATATACAGTGAGTTTTAATTGTTTATCACAGGTTTGGTTTTGGGGACTACGACTGGGTGGAATTTACAGCTGGGCTTAAACAGAAGACATGGGATGAGATTAACAAGTACATGTTATGCTATGATGTCTTGTTCTTAATAATTTTACATCTAGAAATATATTGCATATTTCCTACCCTTGCTTGGCTAAGGCTTGCTATTCATTCCAAGTAATTGGTTTGCTGTGTTTGCTGTGTCTTAAAATTTATGATTTTGAGTGATATGTTCCTGTATTTACTTATCCTAGCAGTCAATTAGAAGGTCAGATCATTGAACTATATTGGTGAGGAACGGTGTATGTCTGTGATCATATAATAGGTTATAGTTATATCTGCGTCATGTTTTTGCAACCAATCAGACTTTAAAATACTTTTCGGTGACACAGTTATGGGATGCTGTTCATGTCACATATGACTGAAGATTTGACTGATTCCCCTACATTTTCAGGTGATTATACGTTCTACAGTCCAGTCTATTACTGTCTTGATTCATTTTTATATGGCTTGGGCTTGGATAATGGGGTTTGAGGAACATCCTTTTCCATTGTCTGCAGATGGTGTTCCTAAGGAGGGATTAATAGTAAGTGATGTTCTTGCCAGGATAGCAACGCTAGGTCTTTTCAGAGACAAAGTAAGTTTTTTATTCTTTGCTCTAAGAAAATTAATGTTGAATAAATTATGTATATCCAAGCTATTAAATTTGATGCTCAAGTGCTATTCTCATATGGAATATTTTAAAATTATATCTCCTCTCTTTATATCTTCTCTTTGATATTGAATTAAGCTGTGAGAAGTTTCCCTCAAGGATGCCATGTATCTGAGCTTCTTGGGCATTTAGAAACTATTCATATGATGTCAGTCTTGTTTAAACACCTGTTATATCATACGAGGGCATATCCATTTAAACAAGAGTCGACATGTGCTATATCTCCTAAATGTGATTTCATATCCCATAATATCCAACTAAAGAGCTCTCTTGTTGGCAGGCAAAGGATTTATCGGACAGCTCTAGTCTTTTCGCCGATGATATTACATTGCGATATCCTGGACTTAGAGGAGGGAGAGTTTGGAAGGAAAATCACGATCGGATACTGCTACGAGCAGTGTTGAAGTATTTTTCTTGTCCCATACTTTTCTACTACCTTTCAACAGTTAATTCTAATATGAATTCGTTTGGTACCAGGCATGGCTATGGAAGATGGCAAGCCATCGTCGACGATAAGGACTTAAAGATCCAAGAAGTGATATGTCAAGAGCTGAATCTTCCTGATATCAGTGCACCTATGCCTGCATATTCCCAGGCACAAGCCTCTGCTACAGTAGCCTCTCAGATGCAGAGTAATTCTTCAGGAATATCCCATGTGCAAACGTCGTCATCCGTAGCTTTCCAGCCTCATCTTCAAGCTTCTGGACATTCTCAGTCGCAGACTGGAGAGAACTCAGAACATGTTGAAATGCCATTACATCAGGCGAAGGTAAGCATTGGTGGGAATGATCTTGGAGTTGGAGATGATGTTGCTCGTGGAGCTAGTGATACTTCTGTACGTAGTCAGTTTCTTCAAGATCAGTCATTATATCACTTTAGAGAGCTGCAGCGAAGACAAGTTGAGTTTGTGAAGAAAAGGGTCCTACTTCTTGAAAAGGGCCTTCAGTTAGAAATGCAGAAAGCAGTTTGTGTAAGTTTTTTTATTTTTAATCGCTTGTGTTGCAGTGCATTCCGTTTATAATCTGGGTTTTCGGCATGGCCTTAGGTAAATTATAAACGGAACGGAATGCATTGCAGCACAAGCGCAGGAATGCTCCCTAACTGCGTTTCTGGCATTTTCCTTTTATCTCTTGCGATATCCGATTTTATGACTAATTTTTTCACTTCCTTCAAGATAGAATCCTTGTGTACCTATTGTCACTGTTCTCTAAACAAGATGATCCTTGCCAGGGTGATGGGAAAACGTCTACTGTGGTCAACGATTTGCCTGGACACAGGGTCACTGATTTGAAGAACGCCGGACATGAGGGATCAAATCCCCAAACGAATAATCAGCTTTCTCCAATTGATCTCATATGTAAGTGCCGCAACTTTCATCTTGAAAATTTTAACACTTCGGTTCTCTCTTCTATTTATGAATAACGATTGATTATCAATGACCTTACCTCTTTTGTTTTTTAATCTTCTCGTGTCCACAGCCGACGATGAAATGCTGGCATCCGCTAGCGACAACAACCATGATCGCTTAGAACTTGTCAGGCTCTACAATAAGGTAAATCTCTCGCACTAGTGGTAATTATTATCGTCAGATCTCTCTTGTAATGATGATGCATGGCTGTAATTCGGAGCAAGAAATTGACGACTTTCTGATTGTAGGTTCGCATGGTAATCGAAGACAGCATCCAGGATGCCGTCGAAGCTCGCTCGGATAAACCTGCAAGTTTCAAGTTGGGAAGAAATCTTTCGGCCTTGGAAGCTTCTGGCCAACAAATCAACCAAATCCTCAGTATGAATTCCTCAACAATGGTAGACAATGACGACATAACTGCTCGCGATCATGGAGAATCGGGCAGCATAAGAACAGAAGGAAAGGTGGAGGAAGATGGCTTTGTTCATCATCCTAAGACCTCAGAGTAGACTAGATTAGACATTTTAGTTATAATTTGCTGACAACGTTCTAATCAATCCCTGTTGTATGTTGCTTTGTTCTTCAGTTGACTCTTATGACGACAGTCATGTTGATGTAGAAATTGTAATGTGGATGGATTGATCGTTGTAATAGAATCATATATTTGAGACACAACGCACAATGCCTTCGTAAATGTTTCTCCTGAATATTATTGAGACAAAGAAATTAAACATAATGATAAAAAATTTTTTTATTTTTGGAATTTCTGGATTTTATTTTGCCTTTTAAACACTCCAGCGATGGATGGTTGGTTGCTCTTCCTAATTAGATAACAACCATCGTCAGGCAGGAGCGGTCAACGATTCATTCGTTTATAAACCGCGAAGTCAAAATAAATAATTAAGAAAAAAAGGTCCTCATCTTCGAATTCACGGAAGCGACGAAGCACAGCAATTTGCAGATCGGGATCGTAGGAGTTGCGGTATGGATCCTCCGACATGGGATTCGTTGCGTAATCAGGTTGATATTCATCTCATTTGGTCCCATTTTTGTCTTCGTGGTTTTATCACGCGGTTGTTCGCCTTTAGATTTGCTGCTGCTGATGATTTATTTTTCCTAATTGTTACCTGCCGAGTCGCAGAGCGTGTCATTTAACATCTAAGATCTGAAACTTGTTTATTTGAATTGTTCCTTGGTAATTTTCGAAGAACTAATATAATCACAGAAATAGCGAAGTTTAGCTGATATTTGAGCCACTGCCCAAATTTTGCTTCTTCTACGTCCTTTATTTTTTTAAAACAAACGATAGATTGAATGAAGTACATCCGTTGGTTCTTTATCTTATTGTATTGGAAGCGACAAGTGATAGTAGGTACTTTTGTGTCGATCTGCTGCTTTTTCTCTCGAACATACGGATCTGCTGCAGACTTTCCTTGTTATGAATGGATAGTCGTTGTGTAGAATTTTGAGTAATTAGCTTATTTTTTCCAACCAGGCGAGAAAACTCGAAGCTCAGCTGGATGAACAGATGCACATATACCGTAAATTACTATCAGGGAAAGATGACAGTGATAATAAAGATTTGGAGTCTGGTATTGGCCAACTCCTGAAACAGCTTCAGCAAGTAAATGCGCAAATGCAAGCTTGGGTGTCATCTGGAGGAACAGAAATTTTCTCTCACACGTTGACCCGGCATCAAGAGATACTTCAGGATCTAACTCAGGTTGATGGAATCTCACTTGTCAATTTGGAATCATTTACTGTCTTACCGGTTTTTGCTGTTCGTCTAGGCCTCTAATTTCTTTATTTGTTTCAGGAATTCAATCGATTGAATTCAAGTCACCGAGCTAAGAGAGAACATGCGTCATTACTTGACGATTTTAGGGAGTTTGATCGAGCACGATTAGACCTAGAAGATGGCGGGGGTTCATATGACCAATCTCTTCTCAAGGAACGTGCTTCTATCCATCGAAACACAGGGCAGGTACATATTAAGAGTTACATGAATTAATTTTCACAAAAACAAAGGAAGGAAACTTGTCAATATTATTCCCTCATGTACGCCGCAGCATCTCTAGTTTATCTTTTTCCTTGTTGCAGATGGACTCTGTAATATCCCAAGCACAAGAGACCTTAAAGTCCCTCGTGTTCCAGCGTTCTACATTGGAGGCATCAATTCTAAACTTAGTAATGTTGGAAGCCGCCTTCCTTCGGTATGCTACACAGAACTTTACTGTTTTAAATATATAGAGCTGCGCAGAATTCTCACATCCGATATGTTTTTAAATCTAAAGACGGAGATATTCTTGGGTTAGGCAGAAATACGTAAAATCCTCATTCATGCATTCATTTGTTTCAATTTGTTATCGCACCACATCGTTGCAGGTAAATCATATTCTCTCGGCAATAAAGAAGAAAAAGTCAATGGACACCATCATCCTGTCCTTTGTTGCTTCAGTTTGCGCATTTCTGATTCTGATCTACTGGTGGACAAAGTAATCGACTTACTGCTTCACTTTACTATTTTTGCTACCAGCGAGATTTTCATACAGTTTGTGTCGCTGTATATCCTCCCATCTATTCTATCGACCTATATTTGGTTGGTGATTGTATCTAGTGTAGTTGATCTTGGATATATGATGATGATACCTGCTGTTATCAAGAATATTAACTCTGCATTCCCAGAATTATTACATAAACGATAGTGCGCTTGCCGAGTAAGAAGGAATGGATGGATCATATACATGAGGCCGCTATGAACACAAACATAGTTAAATGATTTGATTAGATTCTATGTCGGCTGTTTCTTTGTCTGAAATATATAATTTTAGACATTTCTATGTAAATCTGAAACAGTGATGACCAAGCAAATAAGAATAAAACTGAACTGAAATAATAATTAGTACTTCAGGAAAAAGTTATGCAATAAATCTTGATTATCTAATTTCTTCTACATGGAAAAACAGAAAAGAGGTGGAGCGAAACAAAGTAAGTGACCAATCATCAAATTAAATTACCACAGGCCCAGACCTAAACCTATTACCACCGCCGCCGTCTCAATGCCGGCCACCGCCCCACAACCCTCCCCTACCCAGCTCATCGCCGCCATCACCAACCTCCTCGCCACCACCCACCCTCCCACCGCCGACACCCTGTCGCCGTACCTCCGCCACCTCACGCCGCCGATCATCCACTCCGTCCTCTCCCACCCTTCTCTCTACCCATACCCATCAACTCTCATCTCATTCCTTCACTTCACCCAAAGCCACCCTAACATACCCCAACCCACCCCATTACCTCTCCCCACTCTCATCTCCTTGCTATCTTCTCTCCTTTCCCATCACAAATTCTCCGACGCCAAGAAACTTCTACTCTCCCATATCCCCGGCCAGCACCCGGCGCATCCCCTCCACCGCCACCTCCTCCACCCAAGCCCACCTCTCCCTCCTCCTTCGCAAGCCCTTCTCAGCACCTCGCTAGAAGCATACTCTCTGTGTGGCTTCCCTCACTTAGCTGCTCAAATATTCAAGAAGATGAAGCGCCTTAAACTCAAGCCTGAGGTAATTTCTATAAACTTCCTCCTGTCCTCTCTGCTCAAGAAAGATCCTTCCTTTACATCGTCCCGCCTCGTCAGAGAACTTTTTCACGATGCCGTTTCTCTCGGCGTTCGCCCGAGTGTTGTGACGGTCAATTTGTTGATTAAGTCCCATTGCTTAGAGGGAAAGTTTAGAGATGCCATGGATGTTGTGAAGAGAATGCAAGATGAATTTGGGGTGAAGCCTGACAATGGGAGTTATAACACGGTGTTGGATGTGCTGGCGAAGAAGGGAAGGTTGAACGATGTGAGGGTATTGCTTTTGGATATGAAGGACAGAGGGGTTTTTCCCAATAGGTATACGTACAATATATTGGTCGATGGGTATTGTAGGATGGGCTGGTTGGCCGAGGCTGCAAGGGTTGTGGAACTGATGACTAAAGAAGGGGTTTTCCCTGACGTTTGGACGTATAATACGCTGATCAAAGGACTCTGTAGAGAACGTAGAATCGACGAAGGTTTTAAGATTAAGGGTGAGATGGAAGGGTTAAGGGTGTCCCCAAATTTGATCACGTATAATACACTTGTGAATGGTTGTTTCGAGGCAAAGAGAAGCGACGAGGCTTTTAGATTGGTGGATGAGATGAGGGAAAAGGGCATGGCCCTTGGTTCAGTGACGTATAATATAATGATCAAGTGGTATTGCAAGGAAGGGAAGATGAAGGAAGCTAGTGAGATGGTAACGAAGATGGAACACGATGGTTTTTCTCCAGATTGTTTCACGTATAATACTTTGATCAGCGGGTTTTGTAAGGCGGGTGATATGGCTGAGGCGTTTAAGATGATGAATTCGATGGGCTGTAAAGGTTTGAAAATGGATACAGTGACGTTGAACACTGCCCTGAACAACCTGTGTCGGGAAAGAAAGCTCGACGATGCATGTGAGCTGCTTAACCTAGCAAAGAAGAGAGGCTATATTGTTGATGAAGTCAGTTATGGCACGCTAATCGTTGGTTATTTTAAGGAACAAAACTCAGATAGAGCTATGAAGATTTGGGAGGAGATGAAGGAGAAGGAAATCGTTCCAAGTGTAATCACATACAATTCTGTGATAGCCGGGCTGTGCAAATCGGGGAGCACAGATTTAGCCATTAGTAAGCTGAATGAAATGCTGGAGAATGGTCTGCTTCCTGATGAGATTACGTATAACACCATCATCCAAGGATATTGCTGGGAGGGAAATGTAGAGAAGGCATTTCGGTTTCACAATAAGATGGTTGAAAAATCATTTAAGCCCGATATTTATACCTGCAACATCATTCTTCGGGGGCTTTGCAGAGAAGGGATGCTAGAAAAAGCTATTAAACTCTTCAACAACTGGGTTTCGAAGGGGAAAATCCTCGATGCTGTTTCCTACAACACATTAATATCTGCTTTGTGCAAAGAAAGGAGATTCGAGGATGCCATGACCCTTGTCTCTGAAATGGAAGAGAAGAAACTAGGCCCTGATAATTATACGTTTGGTGCCATGGCTAGTGCTCTCAGTGAGGCTGGGAGGACCAATGAGGCTGAAGAGTACCTAACGAAAATGACCGAGATGAATAAACTAGACCAAGATTTGAAGAAGCAAAGCGGTGAGGAGGAAAACACATCTGTTTCTCAAGCAGGTAAAGACGATTTTGAGTTTAGTTCCACGGCTTATTCAGAACAGATCCACAAGCTTTGTGCTGAAGGGAGATACAAAGATGCTATGCATATGTTCAAGGAACAGACTCAGAAGGGTATCACTGTAAATAAGTCCACATATATGACCCTCATGAATGGGCTCATCAAGAGGAGGAAAAGTATCGCAAACATAAGTTGACGAATACAAAAGGGAGGTATAATAGGCAGTTTCTTTTAGTGTTACATATGATTGACAATGGAGTTCTCTAGCTGAAGGGACGTCATGGTTAGAAGAGGTATGTAAAAGCCTATATTGACTACGAAACTCACAAATTCATTCTGTATATATCTATCTATCATTTAGTACAACACGTGTTTTCAATTTCTGAATAGAACCAACAAATATGAACTTCTCTAGGTGTGGAGCAAGTGGAATATATTCTGTAAGTATCCATCAGAAACTTCGACAAATTCGCAAAAAAGAAAAAAATGTTCCTTCGTTTGATGCTTGGAAGTTCGTAAAACAACTCTCTATTGCTCCTTCTTGTCCATAGCCTTTTTAGCAAGTTCATAACCGGCAAAATTCATGGCACCAAGTGGAGCGATCCAAAAGAATCTGGGTATAGCGCCTTTGAAAAGCCCGAGCGGTCCTTCATTACGCAGAATAGAGAGCGCAACTATTGATAGCGTCACTGGCCGACCTTGAGGAGCTGTCATTGTTCGCGTCTTTATTACATCAAAAGGCGTCGTTAATACAGCTGCAAAGCCACCCGATAAAGCGCCCACTGCAATAATCTCCCAGGGCTCAAGTTCTCTTCCAAGAAGTCGTTGGGCAGCCTATGCATAAAATGGATTTCATATGTATGATGAACATCATCAGTTTCCAAGACCAAAAGCATTCATAAATACAATCAATCAGCTTTGTTCTAACATGAAGGAGAATCAGATAACTAGTTTTTATTACCTTTTTGGATTCAGCATAAAGGCCCATGCCTGCTACGTAAAATGGGACCTCACGGCAAAGAGTTGCGCCAGTGCCACGGAAGAAACCCTTGAGACCATCTTGTTCCCAGGTTCCTAATATGGCTTCTCCAACGTTGTTGAATAGGCCAGCCTGCAACCTTTGCTTCAGCACCTCGCACGGTATACGAACTGCTGTACCGAGGATGGTGCTACAAAACGACGCCATTGATTGAACCTAAAGAAAACAGAATAATCAAGATAGGTTTCCTATGGCAGTAATGAGAAAAACTAGGAAAGCACGCTTCAACAAAAGAGTTTCTTTACCTGTAGTTCTGTAAGTGATGGTGCAACGCGTATCAAAAGAAGTCTGCTTGCTTCAAAAATACCAGTTCTCAAACCATGGCTGCGTTATTCGTCGATTACCATAGAGCAAGTTAATTACAGAAAAACCAAAGGGAGAAACAAGAAAAAAAAGGAAAAAAATGATGACTGTGACGATGTATGATGTACCTAGAGAATTGGCCCCATATGGCAGGAATAGATCCCCTGTACAATCCACGAACTCCAAGCTGAGGTAGAGTTGATATAATTTCTGGAAACGTAAGGGTTGACGCTTGCAAACGTGTCTGACAAACCAATTTCGAAAAGGTAAGGTTCCATACGAAAAGGGCGATCAGAGATGACCCACTAAACATGCTAACATATGTCATTCATTTAAGCATGGAGGTAAGCTTAATGCATATGCGACTCTATTAGATGAGTAGCTAAGTCGAGATTACCCACAGCATAACATGCCCTGTTTCCTAAAGTCACCTGGTAAAGTCGTCTATGATAGGTAATTCTATTTTATCCAGTTTATAGTATGACATCCGACATTCTTATCATAAACAGAAAGGATCAATCATGAAACAATACAATGTAATAAACTGCTAATAGAAAAACTTCTTAATGGCATTATCGGAGAATCACAGATACGAATGGAGTAATCAGCAACCTCGATTATCATTGCACGCTCCAGACTTGTTACCTTTATAGTGTCAACAGGATGCAGCAGAGAAGTAGATAATGCAGAGGAAAGCCCGCCAGCTAACGCTGATTTCAACACGCTCCCAGCAGGTATTTCCACAGGTGGAGGGACAGCAACCACTGTAGCAGCTTCAAACCATATACTCCTAAAGATTGCATTGAAGAGTAAGGAATCGCTAAGCCAATAGATATTGTAGGAGACGGAACTTATTCAGAGAGAAGGATAGATGACCAATAATAATTTCTAACCAGAATATGAGAAGGCATTAAATAAACAAAATCTTCATAGACATCTAACACGCACAAAACACTAATGAAGTTCATGATATACCGTGGATCTTCTTGCAGTCTTTCAGAAGGAAGCAATAACATGAAATTCCGGAAATGCCCGTAGGATATGGATTCTCCGGTGTCAGGCTCAGCATCAAAAAAGCGCATCATCGCAACTGCATTATCTTCATTAGATGGAAGTCCTGCATTTTTAAGTGATGCCAAGACTTCGCTTTTCTGCAGTTTCCCAGACTTGCTCAAGCAGAGACTGGTATAAGCCTTAAGAATGGTTGGCTCTTTCTGTTCCATGAATGACAAAAACTCTTTCCAGCCAATAGACCTTGAGAACAAGTGACTCCTAGTATGGCTCATGAATTCACGGGCATACCTCTTTGGTAGTTTTCTCTTTCTCATAGCGATTTCAAGATCTTCCAAAGTAACTCGACCATCTCCATCTCTATCCAACTCTTGAAAAAACCGCTTCCCTGCAAAGGAGAAATTCAAATCAAGATTGTCATTGACTGGGTTCGCGTCCGTGTGTGTAGTGGCAAAGAACATATCAATGGAAGCGAATCAATCAAATAATGGCCGTCCAAGACCAAGTACTAATTCAAGAACAAAACAAACCTTCGGCTTCTGTGTATTTGAAGAATTCTTGGACAGAGAATAGTTTCTTTTGTCAGGATACTCTTCTTTGGAAGGCCTTCCTAATGGAGGCAAAAGCTCAATTAATTCCGTAAATGACGCAGGTAATGTTGCTTTCAAACGCTCTACTTTGGCCAATGGTATACTTAATAACCCACTGGCCAACTTCTGTGGACTACTACCTCTACTGTCATCCTTAGTATCACTACTGTTATCAGTGTCCTCACCCACATTGGCCACAGAGGGAGGATCTTCTTCAACACTTGGTGGTGGGGCACCACCAATTCTAGCAAAATTTAAGCTGGCAAAAAACCCATTCATTTCAACTCTTTTGCCTTCTAGAATGTGGGTGAGTGATTTAAAATGATCAAATTTGCCAACATATTTATCGGAGTCTTCTTGATCCTCGTCTCCATGCCCGTGCTCTTGAATGATCATATCGAGCCTTGGCAAATGGCTCAACTGATCGGCGACAAAACCCATTAAACACTCAAATGGAAACTCTTTCCCCCCTTTAGAATCCAATTCCCTCTGATTATGTTCCTGAACTCTCATTTCTAATCCAACTTGCCTGGGGGAATTATCACAACAAGAGCATTCCACATTACTCAACTTTTGAACTCTTTCGATTCAGCCATATACTTAACTGGAAAATCTTGCAAGAAACCATTAGTAAACTTCTTATCAAAACTCCCAACAAACATCTTAACTGGGACGTGCTCGTTTTTCCGATCGTCGCCATCCACAAGAATGTGTTTGATCTTATCAGTGTTCCCATTCTTGGCCACACCGTTAAAGCAATGCTCTACATTCTTGGTAAAGTTCCTGAAATTCGACTCTAACGGAGAAAAGGCAATCTGAAAAGAGTTCAATAACGACTCTAACTGATCACTCCCTGGCAACACCATCACTCCCTGCCCTAGCTCAAATCGCAGCTCACATCAAGAACCTGTCAACTCCAAAGTCCAAACACATATCAACTACAGACCCAACAAAAACTGCCAACAAATATAACAAAGAAGAAAAAGGCAGAACCCACCAATCCAAACAACATCAAATAATCCGAGCACCCTTGAAAATAAATTCAATCAGAAATATAGATGACATGTCTTCATCTCAATAGTAAGCATAGTGCCAATGGCAAGAAACTGCAAGATGCAGTCAGTTCTTGATAGCTCGACTGCATAAACAATTTCCAGTCATCCAAAAAGTTTCAAGCATATCATCAAATGCATTACTTGTGGAGATGGACAATACTGCACTTTTTCTTGTTTTTCCCTCACCTTGAAAAATTAACTTTTCTTTAATACGAATTTATGAGGCTATGATATCTTGGAGAGAGAGCTCTCTGTGAATCTTGCTGATAATTTCTTGGATGAAAGTGTGAGATGTGGTAAATGGTGCTACGGAAGAATAGACTCTTCTTTTAGATTTATATATACACCGTGTTGATTGAATGGTAGCTTAATGACATTAATGCCCTTGGGTTCATGCGTCCGTATAAAGGGGAGGGACGACGTGTGAAGGATCATTTTGTCAATTCATGCGCGGATTTTAGTAGTGGATAGGCTATAATTTTCTAGATTACCTAAAGTTATATGTTAGATGAAATAAACAATAATTGATATATTATGTTTACAGAAATTAAAAATAAAAGTAGAGCATGAATTTTCGACCAATTAACATCGCTAATCATACATCATGACACTAAACAGGCGTTAATTGGGCCCCACACTAGACGATTCCTCTTCTTATAGTTTTCGATATCGTCCGTCCATTCCTCTCCATCGACGGTCTACGTTACTTGGGAGAAATATCAATTTGCCTTGAATGGCGCTCGCCAGTTATCAAGTCATGCTCTGATGACGCGCTCTCACTCGTAAACCCTAGGACCGCCAATAGCTTCCATGTCAACGTGATACCCGTTAAATCGAAGATAGAGCCAGGGATTATAGGAGGAAAATTGAGAAGAAAAGTCAAGAGAAAGACGAAAGATATCTTTTAAGATCGGATTTGTGAGATGGAGCTGTAAGATTATGTGATGATCTCTGTTTCTCTGTCGCGTTTTCCTTTTGATACGCAGGGCGAGGGGGAGATTGTAGGAAAATCTGTTTTTTGGTTGTGATTACGCGTTGTTTAGATTTTACTCAGTTGAAGGTGTTTCTTGTTGCTCAAGGGTCTTGCCAAGGTGGGATTTTACGGAGTTACCGCATGGTGAGAAGGTACAAATATTTGGGGTCGTTTAATTAGGAGTGTGAATAAGACCTTTTTCGTCAGTTTGAAAAAAAAAGCTCTTTTTTGTTTTTGTCTCTGATTGATCTGCTGATTCTCAGCATAGATTTCTCCGTGGTAATTCATTGAGTTAACTTGGGATGATTCGGGGCATGGTCTGGAAAGTAAGTTTTTGAACAGTGGGATTTGGATTGAGTATTAGCCTGCTTTCGCTCAACAAAGATTGTTCTTTTGAGGCTGTTTACTGGCAAGGGTGAATAGAAGAATTAATTCAGGGATTTCGTCTATTGGCAAGGAAAGCGAGCCGATGCCGTCAGTGGGAATGAGAAAGAGTCCAAGTGTGCGCGGGGCACGAGTTCTAAGATCAGGGAGGAGACTTTTGACGAAGTCCCAGGACAAGCCTAAGAACGTGAGGGGGGGAGATGTGGATAATAAGCTGATAGAGGTTCGAGATGATACCGAAGATGGAGGAGTAAAATTCAACGATCAACGTGAGGATGCCAAACTGGGTAGTGTTGAATATCCTGTGTTGGACCTTATGAGAAAACTTAATGAGGAAAACTCTTCACCAAAAGGCCTATTGGGGGAGAAGAATAATAGATGGGGAGTTGTGTATAGGAGAAAGAGGAAGTGGACAAACTCAACCACAGGATGTTCTGATGATAAAAGATATGGAATTAAGTTCCGTAGGAGGCGATGGAGGAAAAAGAATGAATCGAATGAGCAACTGGTAGTTTGTCCAGACATCCAGTTCAACCATACTAAGCAAAATCGAGCTCTTTTTGTCGTTAATAAATCTTATTGTGATGGTGGGTTTTGGCTTGCATCCATCTTGGCATCTGTGCTGAGCTACATGGCGAGGGTTAGGATCCAAATACAATCATTATCAGCAATTCTTCTTTCAGAGCCAATGTTTGGAGCTTTTGCATCCCATGGCATGCTTTTTCGTCAGGTATATATTTTCTTTATTAGCTCTATGTTCGAAAGAAATGGGTTTGCATACGTAGGATATAGCAGGTACAGTTGTATAATGTCGTCCTCATTCCTTTGCCATGTTGCAGGATTCGATTATCGATTTCCCTGGTCATTGCATTATTTGGGAATCTGAGTCTCTGATCCCACTCTTCTATTTGGACTTCCCAACGGTACCTGGTGGCTTTCTGCTCCTCCATTTAAAGATGAGCCTTAGATGTGCTTATTCAGCTTGTGTTCTCAATTACCCTTACTTGACCATTGATAAAGAGGATGAGATAGTGACAAATGATTCTAATGAGTTGGCTCTTCAATTGTTTTCTGGAAGCGACTACTCGGACATCATATCATTTCCTTCTATATCTACTGGAACAAACTTATCTGGCAGTGTTGCGATGGATTCTAGTGATGTTGAGAATAATGATTTAGCACCACCTTTAGTGGGTCCAAATAGATACTCCCTTCGAAGTGTTAAATTTAGAAATAGCCGTGATATCCAGAAAAGAAGAACCTCTTTAAAACGTAGACGAGGTAGGCCTCCATCAGCTATTCGAGCACAAAAGCCAAGTGGAGCTTTGGCTTTAGAATTTTTGAAGATTAGACAGACTGGCGGCCAGTTGTCTGCAACACCCACTCGTGTGCTTAGAAGTTCCATTAAAAAGAGTTCTGCTTCTAAAACCAAAGAGCAAAATTCTTCTTCGGCCATAGCAATGCGAGATATAAGTTCCACTTGTTGCTCGGCAAACTTGTTGATTACTGAACCTGATAAGTGCCACAGAGAGGAAGGAGCTACCGTTTCATTGGAATTGTCGGACTCCAGACAATGGGTTCTCGTTATTACGAAGAATGGAGAGAAGTATTATAACCTGACGGCAGACAGGACTATGAGACCGCCGGGTTCTAATCGCGTTACTCATGCAACAATATGGACAGCGGATAGTAGTTGGAAGCTCGAATTTAATAATAAACAGGACTGGCTTATTTTCAAGGAACTTTACAAGAATTGCTTTGAGAGGAA
The DNA here is from genome assembly GCA_027422505.1 of Craterostigma plantagineum. Taxonomy (NCBI): domain Eukaryota; kingdom Viridiplantae; phylum Streptophyta; class Magnoliopsida; order Lamiales; family Linderniaceae; genus Craterostigma; species Craterostigma plantagineum. The sequence goes on from JAPQWV010003240.1 coordinate 23,091, forward strand.
TTTTCAGGAACCAGAATCTAATGATATTCCTATTCCTGGAGTTCGGGAAGTACCAATCTCTATGAGTACCTATTACGTTCCATTTCTGAGGCCCGATACATATATTACAGTGCAGCATGATGAGCCGACTAGGGCTTTGATGAGAACTGCTGTTTATGACATGGACTCTGATGATGAAGATTGGCTGGAAAAATTTAATCACGGTCGACATGAATCTATCACTCCAGAGAGGTTTGAGTTAGTAATCGATGCCTTAGAGAAAAATTACCATTGCAATCCAAATGAGAAAGCAACTGATGATTCATTTGAGCATTTGGAGAACAAAGAAGTTATTGATGCTATCCGTGATCATTGGATTAAAAAGAGGAAACAGAACCATTCAGCTCTAGTAAGGATCTTCCAGGTAAATCTTGTGCTCTTTTTCTGAAAGTGTCAAAGTGTGTTCTCATTTTAAGTTTTTTTAGTTCATACAAGTCCTAGCTCTTATGTAAGGTTTTTAAAATTCTTGTCCAACTTGATTTGCAATTTACTTCTTAGAGTTGTATACTGTCCCGCCTGTCATTCGCTGAAGTTTCACGCGTGCTACTTATTTACAGCTCTACCAATCTAGAAGAGGTCAACTGATCCCTAAGCCTGCTATACGCAAGAAAAGAACGTTTAAGCGACAGCCAAGCCATACTGGGAGAGGCAAACAACTAGGTCTCTTACAAGGTGCGTAATAACCTTCGTATCTTCAGCTTTTCTGTATCTATTTTTGCTGAAAGGTTCACACAAGTCTATTTCAATTACAATGTTCAGTAAGCCCACATAAGAGATAGATCAGAGCTTGGAACCCATTACATGGCTTGAAATAAATCATCAAAATTTATTCCTTTCGAAACTGTGGTCTTTTTATCTATGTTATTGTTTACTAATTCGTTGGCATAAACCACTATATTTACAGCTATGGCTGCTGAACAAAAGAAGCTTTTGGGGCGAAGAGATAGTGAAGAAAAACAATGGAGGGCTAAAGCTGATGCAGAGAGGTCTGAAAAATCAGCTATACTGAAGCGTCAAAGAGCCCAAAAGCTCATGGAAGATGCTGATCTTGCAACTTATAAAGCATTGATGGCTCTTCAAATTGCAGAAAGCAAGCGCTCGATGATCAATAATCTTTCCCTGAATTGAGATGAAATGACTGATCTAATTGAGATGGCAAAGTCTTTTTTGTTCTTTTTTGTGGATCTTTACAAGCTTGCTAGGAAACTGAGTAAAGGGCTTTAAGGAATATATCTTGTAGTTCTGTACAGTATTGGTGTACATTTTTGTATCCTACCGGGATTTATATAAAAGGCGTTTGTCGTGTCTATTCTCTAGAGGAAATAGGAGCAGAATAGTCTGAAAATCATCGGTAGAACACTGAAAAAACGAAATTTCTCGTACAAAATAATGATTAATATTAACCAAACTTAAATAACATATACTTACTATTATGGTACAGATTAACTAGTGCAAATGTAATGATTCGTCGTGGTCATGGAGCCAAACATCGTGATGCAAATTTATCTCCATGAAGTGTTACCTTCCAGGTATCGACTTGGAGCACAAACACAGAATGTCTTTTGGGCACAGCTACACGTAAACAAAGTATTGCAATCATATAGTTGATATGCGTGTGTGTGTGTCTAGGAAAGGGAAAAATAAAAGAGAAGACGTAGTTTAAACTTTAGAGCTAGCGAATATGAAGAAAACAGAGCATTCATCTCGAAAAAAACAGTGACATGAATTTAATTATCACCTCTAAATTTGTCATCTTCTGCAATGACGCCAAATGTTTCAGCTGTTTCTTGAACCATGATGCCATGGATACCTATGTAAGCAGCTGTCTTACAATGCACAACTGATGATTGGACGAAAAAGTATGTCTGAATAACCCAGCAAAAACTTATGTACATTCATTGCATGGCTAACCAAAAAGTGAGATCTTTACCTAGAATAACTGCACCATGTAGGTCAGCACTCAGAAGCCGCTTGGCCAACTGATCTTTCCTGCAAGACCATTGAACACTCAGTAGTGTCAGGCATATGATCTGTATAGTACGCCAAAACAAAGTTTCACAAACCCAGTATTCTTCAGAAGTTGCCGGGTGGTCGATTTCCAACTTTCGTGCATGGGCTTAAAGACTTCAAATCTGAAAAGGTTCAAATACAGATCAGGTTGAGCCTTGACCTACTGTGATACATGATTATATTCTAATTTTCAAACAATAACAGAGAGTGATCGAGCAAATAACGTATTCTGAATCATGCACCAAGAAATCACCAAAGATTACAGCATAAGGGAAACGCACTCACTTGCAAAACTCTCGAGGCAAATCGAACAATCCATTTTTCTTATGCTGCTTCAGGGACATACACTTCTTCGAGCGTTTTGATCCTTTTTTCAGTGCCCCGCTATGGCCAGCAAGCATCCGAGTCTTATCAACATAATTATCAAGAAGTATGGTGCTCTCAATTTTTATGCTCTTGGATCCCTGCATGTATTTCTGGGCTGAATCACCGTGCTGGAAAAGCTCGTGTAAAACTCTATCAACCGTCGCCTTTTCATCAGTAACCTGCTTTCAATAATCGAGGAACCATAATCAACTAAGAATCACTGGGAATATAATTCCGAAAGAGAGATTATCAGTGTGAAATATGACCTCAATGTTGATTGGTAACAAACTTTGGTTCACGGGGTATGCCAGTCTAGAGTATGCCGGCTCATTCAATTCTACATCTTTAAAATTGAGAAGCGCCATTTGAGGTACTAATCTCTCTAATGAATTAGAAAATAGACAATACAACCATTAGCATACCTTGTTTAGAAGTGTAACCAGAGAAAGAAACGTTGCCTGCCAAGAAAAAGTCGTAAGATCAGGAAAAGAAAAAGAACTGAAGACATAGATAAGATGAGAGTGGATGTACTAATATCGAACACAAACCTTTTCTAGATGAACCGTGGGTGAAAGGTTTCTTGGGTGTTTTATCAACAGACGATGATTCAACAACTGATGCAGCCCGTTTTCTACGGGTCTCACCTTGTCTTCTAACCTCAGCTTCTGCTTGTGCATTCCTTCGATTTATGGCTTCCAATGTTCTCCTCCTTTGTTCTTCCATTCGTGAAAGCGAAAACCTAGTTTGCAAAAAAAAAGTCAAATTTTCCTTGAGGTCAGCGTAAAGAGTAAACTGCCTTACGTTTATAGCAACGAACACGTCCTATAGAGCTTGAAGAAAGAGTGGGCAGGCCTAGCTTATGAACGGCGTCGTCCCTTTCTTTCCGACGATGAAAAAAAAACTGTCAGAATCAGCTTCGACGGCCGAGGATTGCGGTGGCAGAGATAGAGATAGCTGTCGTCCATGAAAGCTTGTCCAAGTTTCCAAAACATGATTGTGGACTTCTTATTGGGCCTTTCGGCCCAACAAATTGGGCTTTTATTAAAGTAAAAAATTAACGGATTATTATAATCGGAGTCAACGGCCATCGATTCAGCTCAATCCACAATCGAACCGACGATCTACGACGAACAGAAGAATAGGAAAGAGCAACGCTCGATTCAATGCCACGCCACTCATTAAATATTTACACGTTGATGGATGAATGAGAAGTCAAGCCACCGTTTTCCTCACCTGCAAGGATTTGACTCTGCGAAAAACTAAGAATTTTTAGCTGATCCGATCTATCTTTTGTTCGTTCCTGAAACAAACTGGTATGTGTAGCTCCTCCTTTCTGTTTTCTTTCTCCAATTTAGATCTGTATGGGCGTATTCTTTTGGTTGTACGATCTTTTTATATCTTTCCTTTTAGGTTTTTTGATTGATTTCTTCTGTAGACCGAGAATCATCAATGTAGCTTAATATCGTGTGTATTGAAGTGAAGCCCTTTTTGGATGATCGTACTTTTCTGTTGCTTTTTTATGTTTGTGAAATGGTTTGGCTTAGAATACGGTTTATAAGCCTCTCCAATAGCGAATCCACTCTCTTAATCAAATTTTTATTCCTCAGAAATCCATAGAAGATGTCTCAGATCATTCCCGATGATGAGGTCGATATCGTGATCGGCGCCCTTCAATCAGATCTGACAGCATTCATGGAAGAATGGAGGCCAATATTCACACGCTTCCACATAATCATCGTCAAAGATCCCGACCTGAAAGGCGACCTCAAACTTCCCGAAGGATTCAACTTGACCCTCTATGGAAAACCCGACATGGATAAGATCGTTGGCCCATCAGCGAAATCCATTTCCTTCTCTGGCTACTCTTGCAGATACTTTGGCTACCTCATGTCTCGCAAGAAATACATCATCTCCCTCGACGACGATTGCCTCCCAGCCAAGGACAGCGAAGGGAATGTAATAGATCCAATCGCCCAACACATGGCCAACCTCACCACCCCAGCCACCCCATTCTTCTTCAACACTCTCTACGACCCTTATCGCCAGGGCGCTGATTTCGTACGAGGTTACCCCTTCAGCCTAAGAACTGGTGTGGACTGTGCCCTATCTTGCGGGCTTTGGCTGAACCTAGCAGACTACGACGCCCCGACTCAAGCCCTAAAGCCCGACCTGAGAAACTCGAGGTACGTCGATGCAGTTCTTACAGTGCCAGCTAGGACGATGATGCCCGTCAGTGGGATCAACCTAGGATTCAACAGCGAGCTGGTGGGGCCCGCAATGGTGCCCGCCTTTAGGCTGGCCAAGGAAGGGAGTTTCAGGTGGGAGACGGTGGAGGATATATGGAGTGGGATGTGCGCGAAGGTCGTTTGCGACCACTTAAAGCTGGGCGTGAAGAGTGGACTGCCTTATGTATATAGGAACGAAAGGGGAAGCGCTGTAGAGAGCTTGAAGAAAGAGTGGGAAGGAGTTAAGCTCATGGAAGAGGTTGTCCCTTTCTTTCAGGCGTTGAAGCTGTCTGAATCTGCTTCGACGGCTGAGGACTGTGTTGCTGAGATTGCGAAGATGGTGAAGGAAGAACTTGGGAAGGTGAATCCCGCGTTTGTTCGTGCTTCGGAGACTATGGTTGAGTGGATAAAGCTCTGGAAAAGAGTGAGGGCTCAGTAGAGATTAGCCAGTGAGAGAGATGGCTATTATCGTTTTGTGTTCTTTGTGTTTTCTTGTCCTTTTGGCTATGGAAGTTGAAGTTGTCTCCCTTGTGGACTAGAGGTTGAGAGCTCCCTTCGTTTTTTAGTTCTTGTTGAACTCTTGAATAATTTTATAATCATATTATTCCGATAAAGAAAGTCTTCATGTTTTGCGAAAAAATAAAATTATTAATATAATATTATAATTTTCAGGGGGAAAAAACGATCTTTGACTATTTGCATAATTGCAGCAATTACCTCCGAAGTTCGCCTTAATTACACTCAAAACCCTCTTTTTTATAGAGTAAATTATAGGAAGGAAGCACGACTCTGTTCACAGTTCACACAGACTTCAACGCCAGATCTCTTGCCATTTTATCCAGCTTCGCGGAGAGAGATCAAAGAATAAATAATTGCTGCTCGTAATTCCGCTCTAGCATTGCTCGACGACATTCTGAATTACTCTGTTTGATTCGTGTAAGCAATTCTTCCTATTCCGATCCCATTCCACCGAGTTGAATTTTTCTTACGCGACAACTCTTGTTTTGTTTGGGGCTTGTGCTGCTAGCAGGAGGGTTGAATTTCGAACTTAGATCGAGATGGGTTTGAGTGGCGCGGGAGGATTCGTAGCGCGATCGTTTGAGTCGATGCTCAAAGAGTGTGCCGCTAACAAGAAGTACAGTGCTCTGGAAGCTGCGATTCGGAGTTATCTTGGTAGGATTTGACGTTCGAAAGCTCGGATCTTGTTCAGGAGAATTTGCTTGACACGCAGTTCTGTTGTTTATAGTATTTGAGCTGGATGTTATGTATTTCCACTGTGATTTATGATTAGATAATGTACTAATTTTGGAACGTTCTAATGTGGTTCAGATAGTGGGAAGGGATTAAATCAACAATCGGGACATAGTGAGAAAGATCATGCTCCATCAGCTGCTTCGAATCAAAGGTGTTCTTACTTCAGTTCGAATTTTTTAGTTTGGTTCTTCGCCTACTCAGTATTATAGTGTTAAATCAGTTATTACGAAGAGGACATAATTTTCTTTTATATATTCATGCTCTTAATGCCTCCGAAACAACAAAACGAACGATGGCTGGTTTTTTATGTCCTGGCTACCTGCACGAGATACATCTCATCTGAAAGACACACATGCATTACAATCAGAAGAATTGACTGAGTTAATGATGCCATGTCAATCATGATTTCATTTGTTTCGTAATGTGTCTTTGTCTGTTTAAAATGAGAATGTTGATATGCTAATATTGAAACTCACAGATCAAGTGTGCATCTTTCTCTGTTAGGTAAATATCTAGTCTGTCTCTGGACAATGAAATTGTACCCTCTAATCTGAATACACCTCGTCACTTATAAATCTCAGGCTTGACTTACTGTTTTGGTTGATTTTATTGAAAAACTTCTACTATTTGTCTGTAATAACATGTGGTATCTATGAATTCCTCAACAGTTCAGCTGAACCTGATGCCAGGCTTGACAGAGAGAAATCTGAGATTCAGACTGATACTGCTGATCATTCTTCTGCTTCCAATGTAGAACCTACAAACAGGCATGCTAGTGGCAGTGGATCAATTGCGGAAATCTTGGCACATGCAGGTCATACGTTGGGAGGACCTGAAGCTGAACTTGTTCTGAATCCGCTTAGGCTTGCCTTTGAAACAAAAAATGTAAAAATTGTGGAGCTTGCATTGGATTGTCTTCATGTAAGTTTGTTCTTTCCTTTTCATTAAATATGAATATATGCCTGGCTTGGACTGGATTTTCTTAATTAACTTCCTCATGAATAAGTCGTACATTAGTTTGGACATGGTGATAGTTTAAGATATTTTTGTTTTCATTAACCTATCTAAATTTGAGTTCCAGACGCAAAGTTATATTTGAAGTGTTTTATGTTCTCTTTATTCTTGTAATTATTTGTATAATATCAGGCATGCTTAAGCCAAAAAAGTTCAATATCTCATTATCGCTCGACGATGATCAATTATAATCACTGCATCTGTAGCAATTTTTGCTGCTGGATGAATTACAAATCTTAGAAGGGTTAATTTTCCATGTTACCTTCCTGATCTGCAGAAACTCACTGAGTATAATCACCTGGAGGGGGATCCTGGTCTTGATGGTGGTTCAAACTCACAACTACTTGGAGACATTCTTAACATGGTCTGCAGTAGCGTTGATAATTCATCACCTGACAGGTACGTTGTTTAATGGGTGGCTTCGATATTTCTCGGCATCATTGGCAGTAATAACTCTAATATTGATTTTACAAAATTCAGTACTGCTCTACAAGTATTGAAAGTGCTTCTTACTGCGGTAGCATCCACGAAAATGCGAGGTATGAAACCTTAATTTAAAGGTTGCTGCCCCACTATGGTTATTTTGCTGTGTAATCCTTCCACTGCATCTTCCTTGTTCCTTTCATCAACATCTATCACATGCATTTCTGTTGGAATGGTCGTATCGGAGTCCCACTGGCTGTCACAATACTTAAAATATTAACTAATCCTACAATTTATGAAGTTAGATTATTTTCCAACTTTGCTGTCTCTATATACCAAAATAAGCTTCTTTGCAGTTTAATGAGTTCAATTTTACTCTTCTTGGATGGGTTTACTTTTATGCAGTTCATGGTGAACCTTTGCTTGGAGTCGTCAGGGTGTGCTACAATATTGCTCTGAATAGGTACAATTTGCCTATCAGTTTGATTACTTTGTAATTCAGGTGGATCTAATGATTTATTAATTATTAGCAAGAGTCCTATTAACCAAGCCACATCAAAGGCGATGTTGACACAAATGCTCAGTATCATATTTAGAAGGATGGAAATTGATGTGGTAAGGAACTTGCGTTGCTTAGCTGATGAATTTTCTGCATTCTGGAGTTGATGGGTTTCTGTAATATATTTACTCCTTGGCCTTCTAGGCCTCTTCCAGTTCTCATGAATCCAATGAAGCTGATTCAGAGGACAGGTCCAATACTGCAGTTGAAGAAGTGTCATCTAGTGATCATAATGAGCCAACTATAACATTGGGCGATGCGCTATCCGTCAAACAGATAAATAATACATCACTTGAGTCAGTTAAAGAAATTCAGAATCTTGCAGCCACGGGTGGGAATGATATAAAGGTGAGTGCATGCTTTCCAGACGTATAATTCGTTATTTTTGTTCAGTCTATGCCCAAACATGGATATTTGTTTTTGTATTCAGTTTGGGATTTAACCTCTATATTTGTAGGGTTTAGAGGCTGTTCTTGAGAAGGCTGTGGTTCTTGAAGATGGCGAAAAGGTGTCCAGGTATGTTTATTATGCTTACTTGAGATTTCATGCTTTGGCAAAAAGTCACACACATCTATTTCATCTGTATTTCAACATAACATGCTAGCAACATTGTCTTGGTTGTTGGTAGTGCTAACTGATTTTCCTTTCAGAGGGATGGGTCTTGAGAGCATGAGTGTTGGACAACGTGATGCTCTTCTTCTCTTCCGTACTCTCTGCAAGGTTTGTACCGTTAGTACTTTAAAATCGGCATTTCATTTTTACTTTTTCTCTGTGTGTGGAGAGATTGACCTAATGTCATGGCATGTTTGCAGATGGGTATGAAGGAGGATAATGATGAACTTACTGCCAAAACCCGAATTTTGTCTCTGGAGCTTCTGCAGGTTAGTTTTGCATCTAGCTGCTATGGAGAGCTTTATCTGCTGGTTGGAGGCTGAGTTATCTAATCTTGCTTTACTTCATTATTATAAGATCCTAAGTGACATTAACATTAGGACGCTTCTCCATGTTTTCTGATCAGCAAAATTGAAGATGGTTGTGAGAATGTTTTATTTTTTGTCGATTACAACAAATGCAGGGTTTATTGGAAGGTTCTAGTCATTCATTTACTCGGAATTTTAGATTTATCGACTCTATGAAAGCTCACCTATCATATACGCTGCTACGAGCATCAGTCTCCCTGTCTTCTGTGATATTTCAGGTATATCTAGTGTTTGCATTTAATTAATGGTCCTTTCCACATCTGGAGAATCCATTGTAGTTGAAAATGCTAATTATCTTGTCTCTATGCCTTGTCAGTATGCTACAGGAATTTTCTCTGTTCTCCTGTTACGGTTTAGGGAAAGTCTGAAGGTTCGATCAGACTTCAATATTCAAATTCTTTTGCTTTTTAAGAGATCATTGAAGTTCCAATTACTTCTGTATAATGATTATCTTTATGTGTACAGGCAGAAATTGGTGTCTTCTTTCCTGTCATTATCCTAAGGTCTTTGGATGGTTCAGATCTTAACCAAAAATTAAATGTTCTTAGGTATATCTTTCTCCTTTTATCGTGTTTACGACTTCAACCTGAACCATTTGTTATTATTTACTTTTTAATAGGGCACTTTTCTTATATGTATCGATTGTATGGTCTGCTAGTTTATCTTAAGATTTTTCTTTTGAAACTATTTCAATGTTAAATAAAAATGACAGGATGTTGGAGAAAGTGTCCAAAGATCCCCAGATGCTTGTTGACCTTTATGTGAACTATGATTGTGATCTTGATGCACCAAACCTGTTTGAACGCACAGTATGTTCTCAATATGATTAATACATCTTTTCTTAAATGTTTATCAGATGCAAACTTAACGGTATCTTCTGTTTTAGGTTGCCACATTATCGAGAATAGCTCAAGGCACGCAAAATGTGGACCCAAAGTCTGCCACTGCAACTCAATCTGGAGCGATCAAGACATCATCGTTGCAGGTACCTCATAGTCCTTTTACTGTCTATCCAGATCTGTATATCTATTATCCGATTGTTTAGATATTCGTAAAATGGGATATCTGGATCAGGTTTGCCTTAGTCTATAGGATACTGTTAGTTTTGTTTTCGTCTGTGATCTCATCTCGCGTGTCAGCCTTCATATTAGCCGTCCACATTAGTTGTTTGACATTTGCAGGGTCTCGTCAATGTTCTCAAATCTTTAGTGTTATGGGAGAAGTCTCACAGGGAATCAGAAAAGCAGAACGAGAGTAGCGTATCATTTCAAGAAGTCAAAACTAGAGAATTGGATGAATCAAAATCCAAGGAAGATTCACCAAGCAACTTTGAGAAGCTGAAGGCTCATAAATCCATCATTGAAACTATAATCTCTGAGGTGTGAAAATACGATTTTTATATAATAACATGCATTGCTGGAAACCATCTCTCTGGCCTAATAGCTTTTTTATGAACAAGCTGTACTTTCACTATATCTAACATCCGCTTTTATGCACAGTTCAATCGGCAGCCGGAAAGGGCATAGAACACCTAGTTTCCAGCGGATTGGTGGATAAAACCCCTGCCTCAGTTGCTCAATTTCTACTGAATACTCCCAATTTGGACAAGGTATCTGTGGGTTGTTTATGGATTTGTTTCCGGGCTTACCATAATTAGGACTTAGTCGTAGTTCCAATTTCAGGCTATGATTGGGGATTACCTAGGCCAGCATGAAGAGTTTCCGCTTTCTGTGATGCATGCTTATGTGGATTCCATGGACTTTTCTCAAATGAAGTTTGATATTGCACTTCGTGGATTCCTGAAAGGGTTTCGTCTTCCAGGAGAAGCTCAGAAGATTGATCGCATAATGGAAAAGTTTGCAGAGCGGTATGTACACCATGCATCATCTTTGCCTGTATAGGATAGGATCATACTGATAACTCATAACAGAGAAAGCACATTCAAATGCGATGAACGATGAGAAATCAAATAATAAGTTCCGATGATAATGTAAAAGTAGTCATTTGATTTCCTCAGAAGACGCCAACGATAAGTAGCCGCTCTACTCTTCTAGCTCGCAAAAAATCTTTCGAAATGGTTGTACATTTCATGCTGCATCTAGCGACAGCATTATATTCGTCTACCCTTATTTTTCTTTTGTTGAATGCTATCATATGATTTGTCCTTGTCCAAATGGTTATTTTGTCCACTTAGCGTTTGTTGATTGCTAACCAGACATGTGCTTTGAGAGTCATATGTTGCTTGGTTTGAGTTCCTATTTTGTAGGATGATTAACATCATGTTATTTTTTACAGCTATTGTGCGAACAATCCTGGTCTGTTTAAGAACGCAGACACAGCATACGTACTGGCTTATGCAGTTATAATGTTAAATACTGATGCACACAATCCAATGGTGTGGCCAAAAATGTCAAAAGGTGATTTTGTACGCATGAATGCCATGAATGATGCTGAAGAGTCTGCTCCGCAGGAACTATTGGAAGAGATATATGATTCCATTGTAAGTGATGAGATAAAAATGAAAGATGATCCTTCAGGAGTTCTAAAAAACAGTAAGAAAAAACGAGAAACAGAGGAAAGAGGCCGCCTCGTCAATATCCTCAATCTTGCTCTCCCCAAAGGGACCTCAAATGAATCCAAACCTGAAAATGAAGCAATTATCAAGAAGATTCAAGCTCTGATAAAGGAGCAAGGTGGGAAAAGAGGGGTGTTCTACACTTCACAAAGGATTGAACTTGTGCGTCCTATGGTTGAAGTTGTAGGGTGGCCCTTACTTGCTACTTTTGCTGTTTCCATGGGTGAACTGGATAATAGACCTAGGGTTGGCTTATGTATGGAAGGATTTAGAGATGGGATACACATAACACATGTTCTTGGTATGGATACCATGCGCTATGCCTTTTGACATCATTGATAAGGTAAATCCTGTTTATCATTATTTTGACTGGTACTATCTCTCGTTGATTTCTCCCATCAATCATTTTCCTTAAGTATGGCGTGTTTTTTGGTAGTGGTCTATTAGGTTATTTTTGCCTGTATGTTATATGAAAGATATCAGTTGATTGCTGCCTGTTGATATGCTTTTGTATCTTCACTGATCATAGTTTTACATACATTGTATCTTGTTTTATCTGATCTCATTAAAGAATAAATTAGCCTCATTATCAACCAATTTTTAAACTGTTCACCTGTATGTTTTCACTAGCTCAAAAGTGACAAATTTTTCTAAAGCATGAGATGATGCTTTATATGATGCAGGTATAGTTTCTTACATGCACCAAGAGATATGCGCGGAAAGAACGTAGAAGCATTACGCGCGCTTCTTACTTTATGCGATACTGACATCTATGCCTTCCAAGACTCTTGGTTTGCCATTCTGGAATGCATTTCCCGTCTTGAATATATAGTTTCTTGGCCTGCTATGACTGCAACAGTAATGCAAGGATCCAATCAAATTTCTAGAGATGCTGTTATTCAGTCTCTCAGAGAGCTCGCTGGAAAGCCAACTGAACAAGTATTCGTAAATAGTAGCAAATTGCCCAGTGAAACGATAGTGGAGTTTTTTACAGCTTTGTGTAGTGTGTCTGCGGAGGAACTAAAACAGGTTCCTGCTCGTGTTTTTAGCCTGCAGAAGGTTGTTGAAATTAGCTATTACAATATGGCTCGTATAAGGATGGTAATCCCTTTACCTGATAAAGCAGTCTTTCCTTCTGATTTTTTCTTGTATGCATGCATACCTAATTTCAGTTTCAGTCATACCCTTCCTGAGGTGCTTCTCTATCTTTACACAATGCACGATGATCACATTATCTTAAATGTTTCATCAGGTTTGGGCTAGAATATGGACTGTCTTGGCCCATCATTTTATCTTTGCTGGTAGTCATCCTGATGAAAAAGTTGCGATGTATGCCATAGATTCGCTACGGCAGCTTGCCATGAAATATTTGGAACGTGATGAACTTGCCAACTTCACTTTCCAGAATGATATTTTGAAGCCATTTGTGGTACTTGTTCGAGGAAGCAGAAAAGAATCCATAAGAAGGCTTATAGTCGATTGTATTGTTCAAGTATGCATGATATAACTTTCTCTTTTTGTCTTTTTGAGTTTGATTGCTATTTGAAATCTTTGAGCTGGAATAACAGATGATAAAATCAAAAGTTGTAAGCATAAAGTCTGGTTGGAGGAGCGTGTTTATGATATTCACTGCCGCTGCAGATGATGACCTGGAACCCATAGTTGAGAGTGCGTTTGAAAACGTGGAACAGGGTGAGAACAACTTTTTTAGCTCTTTCTTATCCTATGAAAGTACATTCATGTTACATCATATATGACATAGAAGAATGGTGCAGTTATTTTGGAACATTTCGACCAAGTTGTTGGAGATTGCTTTATGGATTGTGTCAATTGCCTGATTGCATTTGCCAATAATAAGAGTTCTCACCGGATAAGTTTGAAGGCCATTGCTCTGCTCCGAATATGTGAAGATCGTCTTGCAGAGGTTTGTTACCTTGTACTTAGATTAATTTCTGCCATGTTGACTGTTTCTTGTTCTGCCACATCCACTATGAAATTCTTGCTTAAATGTTGTGATAGTCATAATGTAATAACTTGGATTCCTTAATCAATTTCGCAGAGTTCTCATTCCTAGGTTCCCTATATTGCTCTTATTTTTTATTTACTACACTTGGCTATTCCACCTAACACGAATTTGGTTTTTGGATGGAAGCCTTAAATTTAAGAAGCTATGTGTCTATTTTGGAATTGTAATCTATGGCATGCAAATTCTTGTTTGGGTCGAAAGAAAACATGCTGTTTATATGTCACCCATTCAGTTGATTTTCTTCCATCTTTTCCATTTCAGGGCCTTATTCCTGGCGGTGCACTGAAACCAATTGACATCAATGTTGATGAAACGTGCGATGTCACGGAACATTATTGGTTCCCAATGCTTGCCGGCCTCTCTGATCTCACTTCTGATCCAAGACCAGAGGTCAGAAATTGTGCACTTGAGGTTTTGTTTGACTTGCTGAATGAGAGGGGAAGTAAGTTCTCATCCACATTCTGGGAGAACATTTTCCAAAGGGTTTTATTTCCCATATTTGATAATATGGGAGATGCTGGAAAAGATGGTAATAGTAATGCATATTCTGGGGATGAACGGCTTCATGAAAGTAACATTCACTCACTGCAACTGTTATGCAACCTTTTCAACACTTTCTACAAGGTAATTCACTGGTTAGTGAAAAGTAATTATGACCACATATTTTCTTACAATCCGTCCTCTGCTGGAGCAACCTTCTGTACGTGTGTGTTTTGAGACTATGTTAAATTCTGCATAGTTATTACAAAATCAATAAATGTCATTAGCGCTTACACCACTGAATTGACAAGATAGGTAATTTGAGTCTCAGCAGTTTCCTGAGGACTTCTTGTTCATGTAGGATGTGTATTTTATGCTGCCCCCACTGCTGAGCTTACTTCTAGATTGTGCCAAGAAAACAGACCAGTCTGTAGCTTCAATGTCGTTGGGTGCTTTGGTACATCTTATTGAAGTTGGAGGACAACAGTTCAGTGATCATGACTGGGATACTCTGCTAAAAAGCATCAGGTGCTCTTCCCCTATTTCCCCCTCTCCCAAGAATAATAGAACAAATGTATCTTGATAAATGATGATCGTGTTTTCAGTTTCGACATTCACGGAGATGACTTAGTTTGCCTACACTCATTAACTTTAAACAGGGATGCTTCTTATGAAACCCAACCCCTTGAGCTTCTAAATCGCATGGGTTCTGAGAATCCTAAGCATCGAAAGATGAGAAATATGGATCACCATTCTACAGCAGCCGGTGGCAATCACACGTCCCAGCATACTGTTTATGAAAACGGGAATGCAATTGATTCTGTGAATACCACTGTGGGTGATGGAATTTCATTGGTTCAGAATCCAGAAACAGGCAACCCAGTGGATTTAGACAGCTCTGCTGGTTAGTAGCTCACCTATAACTTATAAGCAATTGATTATATCTTCAGTATATACATGCCTAGTTAATAAAAATCTTAAATTGCATTTTTTTCTGTGTAGCCATGCCATCACCATCTGGAAGAGATATGACGACAGACATTGACGGTGGTGTAGGTTTTCAGCGTAGTCAAACATTTGGGCAAAAGATAATGGATAACTTGTTTATGAGAAGTTTCACCTCAAAAGCTAGGAACAGTACATCTGATGTGATAGCACCTTCTTCTCCATCCAAGGTCGGTAACTGGTGTCGCATCTTTTTCAGCTAAATCATATTATTGATGTGTGCTTGTTCATGTGATCATTCCTGCTAGATTGAAGTTTAATGAGTTGCATTGAAAAGATATTTGAACGATGGAATTCGAAACTGTCATTCTAAATAGTATAAAAGAATTAGAAAACTGCAGTAGAAAAGTTTAATCGGTTGCTTTGCAGTATCCCAAGGTTGATGTGGAACCTGAATCAAGCGACGAGGAGAAAAGTCCAATCATGAGAATAATCCGGAGTAAATGCATGACCCAGTTACTACTATTAGGTTCCGTTGATAGCATTCAGGTAAGAGTAGTCGGTTCAAAGTATATCAGGTAAAAGTAATCATGAACTTATGTTGATCCTTAGTATTTGTTGTCATGTTGGGTTCTTGTAGAAGAAATACTGGAAGAAGTTGAATGCACAGCAGAAAATTGCATTGATGGAAATTCTGTTTTCAGCCCTCGAATTCGCTGCATCGTACAACTCGTACTCCAGTCTGAGGATGAGGATGCAGCAAATACAAAATGAGAGGTGGGAGCACGCACGTGCAATATACAGCATAAATCTCAGAACATCTTCCTGCTTTCCCTTCTATGAGATGTGATCTTAACACTACTCGCCATTTCTTCTACAGTAGACCACCTCTGAATCTCCTTCGTCAAGAGTTGGTTGGGACTTGTATCTATCTCGACATCCTCCAAAAGGCGACTGCATCAGCTGATGACCCCCATAAAGAAGAGGGTGGAGAGGAGAAACTTGGAGTAGCTGAAGACAAACTTGTGTCATTCTGCGAGCAGGTGCTGAGAGATGCCTCTGAATTTCATCAATCTAGCATTGAAGATTCAACGAATATGGAAGTACATAGAATTTTGGAACTCCGATCACCAATAACCGTGCAGGTGGTAATTATCACTTTGATTGTATGCAAGCTCTCTCAACTTTTGCTACATCTTTCGCGTTTGGACAATTATGAACGATAAACCATAATTTTCATCGTGAGACGTCTTGATTCATCTCACAAGCTTATCCCATGGTTTCTTCAGGTGTTGAAAGGCATGTGCCAAATGAACTCCCAGATTTTCAGGAATCACCTCAGAGAGTTCTATCCTTTGATCACAAGACTTGTCTGCTTTGACCAGGTAAGTTGCTTGCCTCTCTATTTTCATCATTATAACAGAAAACAGTTATGCAGACTCTTCAATCGATTCTGTTCGGCGTGCATCTCCTTTTCCATAAATTCTTTCTGAGAAATGATGGATCTCTTTTCAGATGGAAGTCCGTGGTGCACTTGCAGATCTTTTCAGAATGCAATTGAATAGCTTGTTGCCAACCAAAGCATAATGACAATGTTTCTGTTAAATATGAAGAACTCTCTTGGTGTGTTGAGTGACTGAAGATATTTCATTCATTTTTGTTTTGGATTCTTTCTCTTACACAACATCGTCATAGGATTGGAGTTATATTATTACTTTGACTGAACCTCTCCGCTTTGGCATAGATGTATGACATTCATCAAGATCGAAATACCATTATCATTAAATTTATCAATCATCAACCAGTCAGCTACAGTACAACAAAAGGAGGATTACTGCTCAACTTACTCGTACATAATTTGCATTATTTGTGTATGAAGTAGCACTACTTTCACAATGGAATTTGGAAACCTCTCAGATATGTGGAATCTACGCCTGATTCCCGAACAAGAGCTACTCTCCCCGTACGAGCCACCTAACATATTAATTTGCCAGAAAATGGTAAAGAAGGTCAACAAGTTTCTCAATATTGAAGGAAACGAAACTTGAGAGGTTTACAACTTTTTGACATGGATTCACAATGCATTAGAGTATAAATCAATGGATACCCACACACGTAAGGGCATGCAAGTAATTTATGTCGGTAAGAGCAGTGATGAATACGCACCTCACAGATACCATAAGGCTCCAACAAGTTCTGCAGTGCAACCATTTTGCTTAAATCTCCAGTCACCTGCAATATTAATGGAATAGGCATTCGCTATACGGTCGATAAGAAAAATGTCGCTTTTTAACGGGATACAGAGTAGAAAGTATGATGTTTCATTAGAGTACAAACATGTTAAGCAAGGAATTTACCTCTAACGTTATTGTATGATCAGACACATCAACAGGTTTAGCTCGGAAGATATTAGCAATGTCAAGCACATCCCTTCTTGCAGCAGCGTTTGCAGCAATCTTGATCAGCATCAATTCACGCTCAGCAAACGGCAAATGTGTCAAATCTTGAACCTGAAAAGTTATCGAGTGCCTATTAGCTGTCTCGACAGAAATCGTTGAATTCTATAATAGAGTACACAGAGAACAACCAGAGGGGTAATACTGAGATAAATATAAGATATAAATGAACTCATGATATGTTCTCGTCCTCTCACCTCATGAACATCGATTAATTTATTGAACTGTTGAAGCAATTTGCCAATGGTTTCGTCAGTTCCAGGAACAACCGTTGTTATGCGTGAAATCCCTTCCCTGTCTGTGGGGCCCACAGCAAGACTCTGGTGGAAAGAGAAAAAAGATACGAAAATTGTTATGTAACTAGCTCAAAAGTCATTCGCAAGTAGCAATGGTATGAAAAACTTCACCTGAATGTTATACCCTCTTCGAGATATAACCCCAGTGACCAGGTTCAATACTCCAGGAGTGTTATTAACGAGCAGGGACAAAGTGTGTGATTTAAGTCCACTTGACTGCAGCAGAAATATCAAAACATATAACAAATAACTCTCCGAGAACATAAAAGCATCATATTTTCATGTATTTATCCAGAATGAAGCGTCTCCCGACTATGAATTTATCTATAACAAAGTTTCTTACATCTCCATCGTATAGCACTCCCCAATGGGCATCAAGAACTTTATTAAAGACGATATCGTCGGGTTCCACAGGATAAACATCACCCTGCAAATAAAACAGGCGTGCTTAATTGAAAATGACAGAGTAAAACATAGAATATACTAACAGTACCTATCAGCTTCATTTATAGTAATTATTTTGCCTATAAACTTAAGCTCAAAAAATAATAAGAAATATTTAACATAATCACAATCCACCAACAAAGGCCACATGCTACAATTTAATGTTGGGATTAGACGGTCATTGATGCACTTGCTTTTATAAAAATCTGATAAGTTACAATAAATATTTAATTAAGTCATGCCCAGAAGTCAGAGATAATCAAGCAAACTGGTTGATATAAACATTTCATGAGGCATGAAATATGAAATACTGTATGTGTACCCCCGAGTTATCTGCAACAGTTCCATTTG
This sequence comes from Craterostigma plantagineum, assembly GCA_027422505.1. Taxonomy (NCBI): domain Eukaryota; kingdom Viridiplantae; phylum Streptophyta; class Magnoliopsida; order Lamiales; family Linderniaceae; genus Craterostigma; species Craterostigma plantagineum. The sequence goes on from JAPQWV010003240.1 coordinate 41,534, forward strand.
TTTGCTTTATGATGACTTGCTGGCTGGCAATGTCTGAGGGATCCTCAAGGGGCACTGTCCCTTCGAGATCTGGATAAGAAGCTGCTGAGAATCTCCAAAATGGGGCTGTCTCGCCCATCTTTTCTCTTCTAAGAGCTATCTGCAAAGGTCATCAACAAAATCAAGAGTTAAGGGGTAATTTGAAAACTTAAAATTTTATCATTTTTTCTGTTTTATTAACCTGAAATGAGTCTTACAAAAACAGGAAATATTCTTAATCAGTTATATTCAAAAGCACACACACACATGCACTGCACTACATTATGTGATAGCACACCACCACATCCAACATTCAAACACGTGAGGAGAACAGAAGTACATAAGCTGGCATTATAACATCATGATATATATATATATATATATATATATATATATTTATATATATAGGAATCCTAATTTAACAAAATGGCTTACGTCAAGTTCAAAAGTCAAACACTTTGCAAGGAACTAAGTCTTTGTCATTTTAAAATTAGTAAGGGCCTTCACTGTAAGTTATATTTACCTTCCCCGTCCTGCAACTTCTTTAATGCCAAACTTACGTAGATTTCTCAAGACAGCAGCCATTTTCCCAGGATCTCCTGTGACCTGTGAGCCAGTAAGCAAGAAGCCAAAGTGCATAAATCTTAGAGAGAGAGCTCCAAAATCTAAACTCATACAAGGTCCCATATAACTTATAGATATGACGCTCAATGCCCATTCTAGAGTAAATTTAATGTATAATACAGAAGTCCACCTACAATTCATTTGGACCATGTTTGAATGTGGACTTTTTAAATCCCTTGACATAATTGTTCTACGAGGAAAAACTACGAAATAGCAAATAAACCTCTACTGTCACAGACTGATCTGATGCATCCACAACCTTCCCTCTGAAAATGTCAACGAGCCACATGATCTGAAATTTGACCAAACATACACCAACATTGTTAACAGAGCCAAACGAGCCAGGTTTCATATTAAAACAAGCACATACAATCATTTATATCAAACTGGGTCCGACAAATGGAGACCGTTTTAATATGATTCTATTGATTGTGTAGTCAGAGCTGAAAAAAGGATGTGAAACTTATGTGCACCTCGCCTTTAGTGTTGGAGTCTGCATTGAGCTTTACTAGCATAAGTTCACGTTCCACTTGAGGTTCTCTCGACAAATCGTCAACCTAAGGTGTTAAATGGGACCAATAGAGTTAGATGAATGTACGAACCAAGTTTTCAATAACAAATGGTCCAGATCAACTGCACTTTAGAAGCTTCTTGAGATCTCTTTTTCTAAAGATCAACAACTGCAGCAACAGTTGCTCGATAGTTAAGAATTTAAAACAATATTTTTCGAATCACGCACACTGCGGTGTGTATACCTTAAGGACATTGACAAGCTTGTTCAGTTGCTCAACCACTTGTTGCAAAATCTTATCTGTCCCAGAAACTACTACAGTAAAGAGAGCCTTGTCCTTGTTCAGCCCAACAGCAAGTGATTCGATGTTATAGCCCCGACGAGCAAATACTCCAGCAATTCTGTTTATGATACCACTTTCATCTCCCACAAATACTGATATGGTGTGACGTCTTTCCCTGGGGTAGATAAATCAATTAGATTCCAACAAAAAAAAACACATAAGAATTTTTTCTTCTATCTAGTAACTAAGCTCTTCTTAAACGTTAAAGAAAGACAAAAAAAAAAAAATCATAATTTCCGCTGAATCAACCGTTCAATACTAATATTATAACCAACAACCAAACGCCAAAACAGTGAAGGATACAAACAAGGCATGATAAAAAAACCCCAACTTGCCGGTACGAGACTGACTATTTTCGTCGAAAACACCCATTGACAGACAATTCACAAGCTGAGAAAGTATACGTCCCCCAACAGCCCCACACTAAAAGCCTATTCTTTACACTCTATACACACGCACGCACACCGCACGCACTCACTGATCTGTACCTCTTAGAGTCAACAGGCGTTAGAGAGCGCTGCGGATTCAGAACTGCAGTTGAAGGTCGCGCGGCCATTTCCGAGCTACCGTTACTGTTATTGGCAAAAACAAATTGCTTGCGTTGCCTCGTATTAAAGTGTCCAAAACGCAATTTACCGCCGCTCAAGCGCGGCTGTTCAATCGACTTCAACGGCCATTGCGCAACTGGCGCCGCCGCGTTAGCCATTGCTCTATGTGCGTTTGAGTGGGTCTTGAGCTTTTCCCTCTGTAATTGGGTTGATGAGTTAAAAGTGGGCCTGAGTGAGAGTGAGTGAGGCGGCTCGAGCAGACAACTGTGTGTGTCCTATCGTCCTTTAATAGATAAGGATATTATTATTCATAATTAAATATAATATAATTAGCCAAAGAACACGAGATAAATATGTAAATACAAACTA
>JAPQWV010003241.1:0-43860 GCA_027422505.1 Craterostigma plantagineum
TTGTAGCACCCGGGTTTCCGTAAGTATTTAGGGCCAATAAATAGCAAATGTGACTCCGTGAATTATGTGCATTAAGGTGAATTATGTGCATAAACGTGATTTACGTGCTCAATATGACTTACGTGCAACTTCGTGTTTTACGAAATTGGGTGCGATTAAATAGTGCTTATGTGACTTACTTGAAATTGTGTGGAAAAATTACGTGCTTAGGCGATTTCTTGAATTTAGTACAATTAAATGTACCAAGTGATCCCTAACTTATTTAGGAATTTTCGAAAGTTGGACAAGGAAATTGGATCATGAGAGGAAATTTGACCATAGTACTAATGGGCTATAATTAAATCAAACTTAGGCCCAATAAGATCTCAAACTTGGGCCAATAACCTAGAAATAAGGTTTAGCAAACAAGATCCTTGGATTTAGGGAAAAACCCACGCCAAGTTGTTCCATCACAATAAAATATCTAGCTAAACATTTCGAAACTCCATACCACTTTTAAGAGTAACCCACGAAATTAGAAAGAAAGGAGAAGGGAAAGGAGCCGAGAAGTTTCAACGAAAGGAACACCTCAAGTTAACTTGGACTTCGAAAATTAGTAAGTGACGAAAATCCCTTAAACATTTCGACTTTTATACTAAGAATTGTTTAGCTAAATTTCGAGCTTAGGTTTGTACTAAGGATGTTTGTTTGAGCAATATGAAGTTAAGTAGCATAGCATGTGATTTAGAACTTAGAATGCTAGGTAGAATAAGCTATGGAATGGTGTCGATGGGATGATGAATGGCGAAGAAGAAGATGATGATAAATGTCGAATGATGTAGGTGAAATGTCGAGCTAAAAGTCGACATTAAAGTCGAGCTCAATATCGAATAGAATTGAGTATAAAATGTCGAGGTGAAATCTCGTGTCGACATTTATGTTCCAAGATGTCGAGATCTCTAAATCACAAAATGTCGAGTAATAAATATAATGTCGAAACATAATGTCGAACTCTAAGAAATTAGTGAAAGTCGAGAGTAGTCATGTCGACATTTTCTACAAAAGTCGAATTAAAATGTCGAGGTTTAGATAGAGAAAAATGTCGGGATCTTTAATTTACTCAAATGTCGAATTCAAAGAAAATCAGTACAAATGTCGAACCAAAGAAAAAGTCGAAACCATGTGATAGATAAATGTCGACTCGTCACATCGAATAAAATGTCGAGTAAATGTCGAGCTTATATAGTAAAAAAGTCGGGATGAGCATTAGGATTCATATCGACATTTTGTTGAAATGTCGAGATATCGAGTAAGAAGTCGAATGCCTAAAATGTCGATGAAAAATATGTCGACATTTTATAAATGTCGAGATACATGAAAGTCTCATGTCGACATTTCCAAATTAAAAATATCGAGATCATGATAAGAGAACTTCGAGATGATAGGATAAATGTCGAAGTTGACACATTGAGATTTAGAAAATGTCGAGCCGCATAAAAAGTCGAAGCCTCATAAATGTCGAGCTCTGATTTAAAAATCTCGAGATCAAGCTCGAGATTTATCAGACCCGAGATTTATTTCGAAAACAATAGCTCGAGATTTTCTTATAATGTCGAGATTTATATTTAACCAACAATTCGAAATCTATTTTAACTCATGATATACATTTAGGGCTCGAAGATTAGCATACTTAAACCACTAAATAAAATAGCGCACTGACACCAATATTTCATGCCTAAGGTCGGGACTTAGGAACACTTACGGATCAGGCGATTGCTAATCTACGGACGACAGGTAAGTGGAAGTCCAACTACGACACACAACATGTTTTACGTGCCTAAATTGTATGATTACGTGCTTATGTGGCTTCATGAATTAGTAAATTGATTTAAGTATTAAATGTGGTAAGCCTATGTTGCATTTACTTGCATTTGCATATGCATACTCACGTGCACACACGAACTCGTGAGGAAGGGTCGTGGGTTGAGTGTGCGTAATGATGTGTCGCATGTACGCGACGAGGACTTGCCGATGTGGGCAAGTGTGTCGACTCGTAGTTGAGTCAGGGGCTGTCTACTATGCTACCAGGGCGGCGTTTTTAGCGTCGTCGTACTATTATTGTAGATATATATATTGATATCCTATGGATAGGATTTGGCATGGCCCATGGCGGTAAGGTGCGACCTGGAGGGTGCGACCTGAGGGTGTAAGCGACACAGGGTGGAACCCTGGTGTAGGCGACCTCAGCGTGGGCTACCAGCGTGAGCGACCGCCGGACAGTCGGGATGACCGGGTTCATATGGCGACCTAGGGGAACGATGTGCATCCTAGGGTTCGGCCATCCGGCGTGGACCGCTGTCGTATTGTCCTTGAGGGACGTGAGCTCTTGTGGTGCATAGTTAGATTAGCCGAGGGCCCTGAGTGAAATTAGTCTGAGTACGTTGCTACGAGTGTTATATGCATCGGCGCGGTACGCCATTGCGAGTGTTATATGCATCGGCGAGGATTGCCTTTGCAAGGGTTGTGTGCATCGGCGTGGATTGCCTTGCGAGTATTATATGCATCGGCGCGGATTGCCTTTGCGGGGAGTGACACGTGCATACATGCATGATTTCTGCTTACTGAGCCTCGGTGGCTCATTCCTTACGTTGTGTTGTAGGCACCGACGACCACGGTATGTGATCGTATTGCAAGACAAGGCCGACCTTTTGAAGCTTCGTGCTGCTTTTGGGGGTGGACGTGTGTGTGGATGACGACCTGTGAGGCCGGGCGCATAGGAGCTTTTGCTGTGCCGACACACCTTCGCCGTTGTAGTTAGACCATGTCTGGAACTTGATGTCCGACATGCATTCTTTTGCCTTGTATAGAACGATGTTACATTCCATGAATGAAAAATGAAAAAAATTGTACGCGTTTTCGGTGCACTTCTTTACTTGCAAACTTGCTAGGCACGTAGATATGCGCTAGATTAGGCGGTTAGGAAGTCGGGGCGCCACAGGGTGGTATCAGAGCTTCGGTCACAGGTTCTGTAGACTGTCCACACACACACACCCAAAAGTGCGGAAGCGGCCTTGCAAGTAAGTGTTAAGTCTATGTGATTTTCTATGTTGTATAATTTATTGGCCATAGGACAATCAGGATAGGGTAGAAAGATGGTAAGAACGAGAGGAGAGTCGAGTGGTGGCGACGACCAGAACAGGGAAACACGGCCCCTCCCGACAATCGGGACGCAACAATTTTCCAACTGACGGAACTAGTCCGCCAGCAGTCAACGCAGATTCAACAGCTTATTCAGCAGAATACTGCTAATGCTGGGCCAACTCAGGCGGAAAGGACTGAGGTGGTGGGAGAACGATTCCGAAGGTTGAACCCACCGACCTTCGAAGACACAGCGGACTCAACAGCCGCTGAAGACTGGTTAAGGACTCTCGAGAGCATGTTCGTCTATAGTAGAGTTCGGAGGCGGAGAAAGCCCTATGTGCTGCGTTCCTACTACGAGGGAGCGCAGGGCACTGGTGGGACACCATCATGGTGTTGGAGAACCCCGCTACAATGAGCTGGAGAGGTTCAAGGAGTTGTTCCGGGGCAAGTACCTCACCGCCCCGATTCGAGCACAGCGCCTAAACGAATTCATCAACCTCAGGCAGGGTTCTATGACGGTGGCCGATTACATAAGGAAGTTTGAGCAGCTGTCCAGGTTCGCTGCTCACATGGTCAGCACGGAAGCCCTGAAAATCGAACGCTTTTGGAAGGATTGAAGCCCGAGCTCTACAGAGATGTGAGCATGGCGGGAATTCAGGGAGCTACTTACTCCCAAGTAGCAGAGAGAGCGATGGTGGCTGAACAGGCGGAAGCCAGAATCGTGAAGGCACAAGAGGCTAAACGCAAGTTCGCGCAAATGCAAGGAGCGCAATGGAGCGGAGGAGACCAGAAACGGCAGTTCATGCCTAAAGGAGGCAAGAAGAGATTTCAGAACCGGCCTCATCAACAGCCTCAGGGGACGATGAACAGACCCCCAAATCCAAACCAGAACCAAGGAGCAGCGCAGGGCCCATACTGCCAGAAGTGCGGGAAAAGGCACTTTGGGAACTGCAACATGCAAGTCAACACCTGCTTTAGGTGTGGGAAGCCGGGCCACTTTGTGAGACAGTGCCCGGAGGGTGCTTCGGGAAATCAGACCGGAAGTCAAGCAGGACCTCAAAGGGTGCCAGCTCGGGTGTATACCATCACATCCGAAGAAGCAGAGAACAATCCGGAGGTGGTAGCAGGTACCCTACTAGTCCACCAAACTCCCACGTGCATTCTAGTAGATTCCGGGGCGACCCACTCGTTTGCGTCCGAAAAGTATGTGATGAAACTCGGGGTAACGCCTGAGCGAGTCGATTACGAGTATAGCGTAGCAATTCCAAGCGGGGCACCAACTAGGACTAGCCAAATGATAAGAAATTGCCCGGTCCTAGTCGGTAATAGGGAATTATCTGTAGATTTGATAGTCATCCCGATGGACGACTACGAAGTGATCCTCGGGATGGACTGGCTCTCAAAATACGGAGCAGTGATAGACTGTAACCGTAAAGTAGTTACGTTTAGTTTAGAAGGGGAAGAATCTTTCACCTTCAGGGGGATAATGAAAGGAAGAGGCTTTCCGAGGATATCAGCCTTAAAAGCTCAGCGACTAATCAATTCCGGGTGCGAGGCATACCTGGTGTTCGCGCTAAAGGCAGAAGAGAATACCCCCACGGAACCCGAGGACGTACCTGTGATTAAAGACTTCCTAGAGGTATTTCCAGAAGAATTGCCGGGATTACCCCCAGACAGAGAAATTGAGTTTACAATTGACCTGGTGCCGGGAGCAGCTCCAGTGTCCAAGGCTCCATATCGCTTAGCGCCAACCGAATTAAAGGAATTAAAGGAACAAATAGATGAACTCCTACAGAAAGGATTCATTCAGACCAGCTTTTCTCCCTGGGGTGCGCCAGTCCTGTTCGTACGAAAGAAGGATGGCTCGATGAGATTATGTATAGACTACAGGGAGTTGAACAAGCTGACGATCAAGAACAAGTATCCACTACCCCGAATAGACGACCTCTTCGACCAATTACAAGGCGCCACAGTATTTTCTAAGATCGATTTGAGGTCGGGCTACCATCAACTGAAAATCCGCAAGGAAGACATTCCCAAAACGGCATTCAGTACTAGATACGGGCATTTCGAATTCCTAGTAATGCCCTTTGGACTGACGAACGCACCGGCGGCCTTTATGGACCTAATGAACCGGGTGTTCGAAGCCTATTTAGACAAGTTCGTGATCGTGTTCATAGATGACATCCTCGTCTATTCCAAGACGGAGGAGGAGCACGAACAACACCTACGAGTAGTACTCGGAGTATTGAGGGAAAAGCAGTTGTACGCCAAGTATAAGAAGTGTGAATTCTGGCTGGACCAAGTAGCATTTTTGGGACACATTGTCTCGGGAGCGGGAATCTCGGTGGACCCGAGCAAAATCGAAGCAATTAACGATTGGCCACAGCCGACCAACGTAACGGAAGTACGAAGCTTCCTAGGCTTAGCAGGCTACTACCGGAAGTTTATAAAAGATTTCTCGAAAATTGCCTCTACACTCACGAAGCTAACCAGAAAGAACACACCTTTTCAATGGAACAAAGAGTGCGAACAAAGCTTCCAAGAACTGAAAAAGCGACTTACGACAGCCCCAGTACTAACGATACCCACGGGGACAGGAGGGTTCTCAGTGTATAGCGACGCCTCGAAGAACGGGATAGGATGCGTACTGATGCAGAACGGTAACGTGGTGGCTTACGCCTCACGACAATTGAAGGAGTACGAAAAGAACTACCCTATACACGACTTGGAGCTAGCAGCGGTAGTCTTCGCTCTCAAAATTTGGAGGCACTACTTGTATGGAGAAAGATGCGAAATCTACACCGATCACAAGAGCTTAAAGTATTTCTTCACCCAGAAGGAACTCAATATGAGACAAAGACGGTGGCTGGAATTGGTGAAAGACTATGATTGCGTAATCAACTACCACCAGGGAAGGCGAACGTGGTAGCTGATGCTCTAAGCCGGAAATCTGTGAGCGCGAAACTTCAACAGCTCGACGTGGAAGTCGTACCATTGGGAGAAGTCGAGGTGAAGTTAGCAGCTCTGACTCTGCAACCAACGCTACTGGAGCAGATCAAAAAGGCACAGGAAAACGATGAGTTTTACCTGAAAGCTAAGGAAGCACAAACCGAGCAATCAACGACAGACTTCGTGTTTCGGGACGACGGAAGTTTATACTACAAGAGTAGATTATACGTACCGAACGACGCGGATCTTAGACGAGTTATACTGACGGAAGCACATACCACACCATATTCGGTACACCCAGGAGCTACAAAGCTTTATAGGGATCTAAGGACCAACTACTGGTGGCCGGGAATGAAAAAAGACGTAGCAACGTTCGTGAGCCAATGCCTCACCTGCCAGCAAATTAAGGCAGAACATCAGCGACCGGCAGGGACGCTGCAACCCTTACCCATTCCAGAGTGGAAGTGGGACAATATAACGATGGATTTCGTGAGTGGATTGCCGAGGAACGCGAAAGGACACGACGCAATTTGGGTAATCGTAGATCGACTTACAAAATCTGCCCATTTTCTGCCAATAAGTACGACGTTCACCATGGAGCGATACGCGGAACTGTATATCCAAGAGATAGTACGACTCCATGGAGTACCGTTGTCAATAGTATCGGACCGTGATTCAAGATTCCAATCTAAATTCTGGACGAGTTTACAAAAGGCCATGGGGACGAAGTTGGCATTTAGCACAGCATATCATCCGCAAACGGACGGCCAATCCGAGCGAACGATCCAAACACTGGAAGATATGTTACGAGCCTGTGTGCTTGATTTCAAAGGCAACTGGAGCAAGTACCTTCCACTTGTAGAATTCTCGTACAACAACAGTTATCAAACCACGATTGGAATGGCACCTTACGAAGCCTTATACGGACGAAAGTGCAGGTCCCCAGTACATTGGGACGAAGTCGGTGAACGGGCGATGTTAGGCCCAGACATGATACGAGAAATGACGGAAAACATCGCGATGATCCGAGAGAGAATGCGCACGGCGCAGAGTAGACAGAAGAGTTATGCGGATCGGAGACGTAGACCGCTAGAATTTGAGGTGAATGATTGGGTTTTCGTGAAAGTATCGCCAATGAAGGGCGTTAAGAGATTCGACAAGAAGGGAAAACTAAGCCCAAGATACATTGGTCCCTTCAAGATAGTGAAAAGAGTTGGTGAAGTAGCGTACCAACTGGAACTACCAGCATCGTTGTCGCAAGTACACGATGTGTTCCACGTGTCGACTTTGCGAAAGTATATTGCCGACCCAAGCCATGTGCTAACGAACGACACTCTGCACCAACACTTGAAGCCAGATTTGAGTTACGAGGAAACACCCGTCGAGGTTTTGATGCATGAAACGAAGAGACTTAGGAACAAAGAGATTCCTCTAGTAAAGGTTCTGTGGCGGAATCAGTCAGTAGAGGAAGCCACATGGGAACGTGAGGATGAAATGAGGGTCCGCTATCCTGAATTGTTCCGAACGGGCTGATTTCGGGGGCGAAATCCTCCTTAAGGGGGGGAGGATGTAGCACCCGGGTTTCCCGTAAGTATTTAGGCCAATAAATTAGCAAAATGTGACTCCGTGAATTATGTGCATTAAGGTGAATTATGTGCATAAACGTGATTTACGTGCTCAATATGACTTAAGTGCAACTTCGTGTTTTACGAAATTGGGTGCGATTAAATAGTGCTTATGTGACTTACTTGAAATTGTGTGGAAAATTACGTGCTTAGGCGATTTCTTGAATTAGTACAATTAAATCGTACCAAGTGATCCCTAACTTATTTAGGAATTTCGAAAGTTGGACAAGGAAATTGGATCATGAGAGGAAATTTGACCATAGTACTAATGGGCTATAATTAAATCCAAACTTAGGCCAAATAAGATCTCAAACTTGGGCCCAATAACCTTAGAAATAAGGTTTAGCAAACAAGATCCTTGGATTTAGGGAAACCCACGCCAAGTTGTTCCATCACAATAAAATATCTAGCTAAACATTTCGAAACTCCATAACCACTTTTAAGAGTAACCCACGAAATTAGAAAGAAAGGAGAAGGGAAAGGAGCCGAGAAGATTTCAACGAAAGGAACACCTCAAGTTAACTTGGACTTCGAAAATTAGTAAGTGACGAAAATCCCTTAAACCATTTCGACTTTTATACTAAGAATTGTTTAGCTAAATTTCGAGCTTAGGTTTGTACTAAGGATGTTTGTTTGAGCAAATATGAAGTTAAGTAGCATAGCATGTGATTTAGAACTTAGAATGCTAGGTAGAATAAGCTATGGAATGGTGTTCGATGGGATGATGAATGGCGAAGAAAGAAGATGATGATAAATGTCGAATGATGTAGGTGAAATGTCGAGCTAAAAGTCGACATTAAAGTCGAGCTCAATATCGAATAGAATTGAGTATAAAATGTCGAGGTGAAATCTCGTGTCGACATTTATGTTCCAAGATGTCGAGATCTCTAAATCACAAAATGTCGAGTAATAAATATAATGTCGAAACATAATGTCGAACTCTAAGAAATTAATGTAAATGTCGAGAGTAGTCATGTCGACATTTTCTACAAAAGTCGAATTAAAATGTCGAGGTTAGATAGAGAAAAATGTCGGGATCTTTAATTTACTCAAATGTCGAATTCAAAGAAAATCAGTACAAATGTCGAACCAAAGAAAAAGTCGAAACCATGTGATAGATAAAATGTCGACTCGTCACATCGAATAAAATGTCGAGTAAAATGTCGAGCTTATATAGTTAAAAAGTCGGGATGAGCATTAGGATTCATATCGACATTTTGTTGAAATGTCGAGATATCGAGTAAGAAGTCGAATGCCTAAAATGTCGATGAAAAATATGTCGACATTTTATAAATGTCGAGATACATGAAAGTCTCATGTCGACATTTCCAAATTAAAAATATCGAGATCATGATAAAGAGAACTTCGAGATGATAGGATAAATGTCGAAGTTGACACATTGAGATTTAGAAAATGTCGAGCCGCATAAAAAGTCGAAGCCTCATAAAATGTCGAGCTCTGATTTAAAAATCTCGAGATCAAGCTCGAGATTTATCAGACCCGAGATTTATTTCGAAAACAATAGCTCGAGATTTTCTTATAATGTCGAGATTTAATATTTAACCAACAATTCGAAATCTATTTTAACTCATGATATACATTTAGGGCTCGAAGATTAGCATACTTAAACCACTAAATAAAATAGCGCACTGACACCAATATTTCATGCCTAAGGTCGGACTTAGGAACACTTACGGATCAGGCGATTGCTAATCTACGGACGACAGGTAAGTGGAAGTCCAACTACGACACACAACATGTTTTACGTGCCTAAATTGTATGATTACGTGCTTATGTGGCTTCATGAATTAGTAAATTGATTTAAGTATTAAATGTGGTAAGCCTATGTTGCATTTACTTGCATTTGCATATGCATACTCACGTGCACACACGAACTCGTGAGGAAGGGTCGTGGGGTTGAGTGTGCGTAATGATGTGTCGCATGTACGCGACGAGGACTTGCCGATGTGGGCAAGTGTGTCGACTCGTAGTTGAGTCAGGGGCTGTCTACTATGCTACCAGGGCGGCGTTTTAGCGTCGTCGTACTATTATTGTAGATATATATATTGATATCCTATGGATAGGATTTGGGCATGGCCCATGGCGGTAAGGTGCGACCTGGAGGGTGCGACCTGAGGGTGTAAGCGACACAGGGTGGAACCCTGGTGTAGGCGACCTCAGCGTGGGCTACCAGCGTGAGCGACCGCCGGACAGTCGGGGATGACCGGGTTCATATGGCGACCTAGGGGAACGATGTGCATCCTAGGGTTCGGCCATCCGGCGTGGACCGCTGTCGTATTGTCCTTGAGGGACGTGAGCTCTTGTGGTGCATAGTTAGATTAGCCGAGGGCCCTGAGTGAAATTAGTCTGAGTACGTTGCTACGAGTGTTATATGCATCGGCGCGGTACGCCATTGCGAGTGTTATATGCATCGGCGAGGATTGCCTTTGCAAGGGTTGTGTGCATCGGCGTGGATTGCCTTTGCGAGTATTATATGCATCGGCGCGGATTGCCTTTGCGGGGAGTGACACGTGCATACATGCATGATTTCTGCTTACTGAGCCTCGGTGGCTCATTCCTTACGTTGTGTGTTGTAGGCACCGACGACCACGGTATGTGATCGTATTGCAAGACAAGGCCGACCTTTTGAAGCTTCGTGCTGCTTTTGGGGGTGGACGTGTGTGTGGATGACGACCTGTGAGGCCGGGCGCATAGGAGCTTTTGCTGTGCCGACACACCTTCGCCGTTGTAGTTAGACCATGTCTGGAACTTGATGTCCGACATGCATTCTTTTGCCTTGTATAGAACGATGTTACATTCCATGAATGAAAAATGAAAAAAATTGTACGCGTTTTCGGTGCACTTCTTTACTTGCAAACTTGCTAGGCACGTAGATATGCGCTAGATTAGGCGGTTAGGAAGTCGGGGCGCCACATGATTGTCCAGAACTGTGCTGGACCATAGAAGATGGAGTCCAGAAGGTATTGAGAGAGTGGTGCGCCTTTGTTCCTGATGAACATGAGGAATCGGTTTGTCCATATGCCGTAGTCGCCTTGTCGCAACATCGGTGGCCTGGTGTCGGAGCCCACTGTTGAGATGTCATTCGTGGTAGACATGGTTGGTGCAGTTGAATCGTCCGTGGTTTTGATCTTGTATAGATAAGAGAGTTAGTAACGAACGAGATGAGAAATATGAGTTTAACGTGTAGAATTTTGAGAAAAAAATTGTTTAAAGAATTTCTTAGAACTAAGTGAGCGTGTGTGATGGTCGATAATGTATGAAGGGAAAATATATCTTGAAAATAGGAGAAGTTCTAGAAATTTACAAACAAGATTTGAGGCGAGAAAAAAAAATTTATGTCAAAAGTGGTCTAGGGTGATAGGACTAAAGTGTAAGGACCAAATCTTAAATAAGTTTGAGAAAAATTTAACCCGAGAAAATTTTAACTCGAGAAAAACAAAAAACCTTAACACGTCAGGAAAAGAAAATTCGCAGTTTGAAGGGACGTGATTATATGAAGAATTATCCGAGAAATTATGTGTTGAGAAATTTCGGTGTTTGTGAGTTTTAAAGAGAAATTCTCGGAAGAAAAATTCTCAGTTGAAAATTTCTCGGATTTTAAATTTCGCATGTGAGAAAGATTCTTGATTTTGAATTTTTAACACCTACGCAAGAAATTTCGCATCGAGAGTTGAAGTGTGATTTTAGGAAGTTTTTCTCGGCTGAAAATTCTACGAAATAAACTTTCTCGGCTGAAAATTTCTTGGATTAAAAAGTCGTGGTTTTAAAAAATTTCGCGAATTTGCAAACTTTCTCGGTTTTGAAAAATTTCTCGGATAAAAATTTAAAAAAAAGTTCTCGGCTGAAAAATTTCGCGGCTCAGAGAAATTCGCGGAATAAGCTTTCTCAGGTACAAAGTTTCTCGGATATATGAAGATTAAGCAAATTTCGTAGATGAAAGGTTTCCGAGTGAGCAAATTTCGCGTTTTTTAGAAAAATTCTCGGAATCAAATTTCGCAGATGTAAGGTTTCTCGGATTTTGAAAATAGGCAGTTGCGAAAAAATGCAGTGGAAGTGAAATTTTTCGCGGTTCTAGGTAAATTCTCGGAATCAAATTTCGCAGATGTGAAAATTTCGCGGACTTGAACGATTAAGCAAAATTTCGCGATCAAGAACGAGCTTTCACTGTTCCATTGCTTTCATGCGTTTTGCCATAAAATCGCCCAGTTCTTGCTCAAATCTCAACCAAAATCGCTCAAACTTGATCGTAAACTTCAGAAATTCTTCCTAAACACATAATCGACCGATTTGTGGGCTAAAAACAACAAAAAATAGATCAAATCGACCAAAAACAGAGAATGGCCGAGATGTCCTTTTCTGAAGAGTTTTTGCTTCGATCTTGCTCAAAACTCGTTAAAACTGATCCAAAAGTGTTCTAAAAACATTTTAGGCATAGAATCGATCTGGGGGAAGGTTTTTAAACACAAAAACGAGGCATTAAAACCCCAAAACGAGTTCAAAATGCCCGAAAGTGATTTTTGCCCAAAACACCTTTGATCTTTCTCGGAATCGAACGAAATTGGATTATCAATGCAGATCGATCCACGTTTGCTCTGATACCACTTGTTGGTCCCGATTGCACCAAACAAGGAATCAAAGAGGCTTTGATGGAACGAAAAAAGGGAGAATTTCTCACCTTCAAGTGTGTGTAGTGTGTGAAAACTAGGGTTAGCCTTTTGATCTTTGATTACCTTTCAAATGGTGTTGGTAAAACCTTATATACCACATTAACCCTAGGTATATTAAGGCCTAAACACTAAAGATTAATTAATTACATTCTAGTCCAAAGCCCAATCTAAAAAGATAATTACAATCCATTTCGACAACTCTCACGAGGTTCACTCTAGCACTCAATTATTTTTATCATGGGATATATATACTAGATATATCACTCACGTCAACACAAGCAAAATTATATCAATTAACCTGCTATCAAGGCGCTTTTAATCATTTCACCGAGCGAGAGACCGTGGATTCGGAATCAAAGGGACTTAGGGATTTTGTATTTTGGTTCTGACTTGGAAGGGAAAGAAAATTTTAGGAATCGTGGACTCAAGATCTTCTTCCTTTTCGTCGTCGTCCTCTTCACCGGTATTTTCTTTTCCATCCCTATAATTTTCATATTATTTTACACTTGCTCAAGCTGAAGCTCCGCTTCTCGACGAGGCTGAGAGATTATCTAAGGTGAAGTTCTTCTTGTTAGTTCTCGGGTCGATATTGTGGGGTTTTAAGCCCAATGGGCCTTGGGCCCAAAGTGTGGGTAATTGGCCCACTAAGAGAAGAGCTGAAACGATTTGATTAAATCGAGAAGACGTCGGCCACCGAAACGAGAAACCATTGAAAGAAACGAATCTACGTTTCGAGATGAATCTAACGAATATTAATTTGCTCAAAACCGATACCGGGTGAATGAGAAATTAATTAATAAAGCCAGCCCAAAGAAATAAAAAATAAAAAAAACGAAAAAATAAAATAAAAATTGATGACGTGTCACTGACACGTGGACTGACGTGGCGCTGACTGGGCATGCTGATGTGGCTGTTTGAAGGGGTATTGGGTATCAGTCCGAAGTTGTGACTATTCTCAGATTGACCCCTGGCCAAAAGTAGTGTCTATTTGCAAATTCGGCCCAGTCAATGGAGGTCAACTGAAAAGTCCTGACTTTTTGCGAATTGACCCCTGCAGCTTTTCAGACACTATAAATAGATTTCCTGGCAGAATAGAAATTCATTCAATTCACTCCCAGCACTTTAGAAATAGTTGACAACACATCCCTTAGTAATAAAAAGGCAAGAAAGGCTCGAGTCTTTAGTAGATTCACCCGATAATTTCGATACGGTGTGCGACATTTCAAAATTCCTGAATCGTTGTATCTTCGGGACGTATTGCGATAACCCGAGCACTGAAATACGGGGCAATAGCGTCTTACGGAAAGCGTACGACGTACGTGCCTCGACTTCGACGTAGTAAGCCGAAACTCTGTCCGAGTTTTACGAGCGCCACCGACCGGACGCCAACACCAGAACCAACAATCGTAAGACGTTATTCTGTCTGATCGATGGTGACAATAGCGAATATTCCTACGACCGTACCGCTGACGGGTAGCAACCACGCCGAAAGGCCGGCGAAATTCGACGGGGCGGACTTCAAGAGATGGCAACAAAAGATGTTGTTTTATCTCACGACCCTGAACTTGGTGCGCTTTCCGAAAGAGCTCCCGCCCCAGGTGAATGCCAACGACACCGCTGACGATGCCGCACCCGAAATTGACGAACAACAAAAGGCGGCGTTGGACGCTTGGAATCATAACGATTTCATGTGTCGTAACTATATTTTGAACGCCCTAGACGACTCCCTATACAACGTCTACGCAGTCGCTAAAACTGCTAAAGAGTTTTGGGACTCGTTGGATAAAAAGTATAAAACCGATGACGTCGGACTGAAGAAATTCATTGTCGGCAGGTTTTTGGACTATAAGATGACCGACTCCAAACCAGTGTTGGATCAGGTCTGTGATCTACAACAGATAATCCACGATATACATGCGGAGAATATGCAGATCAGCGAATCCTTCCAGGTAGCTGCTATAATAGAGAAGTTGCCGCCCCTGTGGAAGGACTTCAAGAACTACCTCAAACACAAGCGAAAGGAGATGGGGCTTGAGGACCTGATCGTGAGGCTTCGAATCGAAGAAGATAGTCGAAGGATCGAGGCCAAGAACAAAAGGGGTAGTGTCGAGGTACGTGCGAACCTGGCCGAGTCTAGCACCGACAAAAAGCGCAAGAGGCCTAATACGACGCAGCAGAAGCCGAACAAAATTAGGGGTAACTGCTACAACTGCGACAAACCTGGGCATATGGCTAAGGACTGTCGGCTGAAGAAAAAGAGCAAAAAGAGCCAAGCTCACCTTACCGAGGCCAAGCTGGGGACAGATCTGATAGAGATGGACCTAGCCGCCGTCGTATACGAGGCCAACGTGGTAGACAATCCTAGATCGTGGTATATCAACTCTGGAGCGACTCGCCACATCTGCTCTAACAAGGAGATGTTTTCGACCTACATCCCTATCTCAGGCAGGAAGCTGTTTATGGGCAACGCAGCCACCTCTGACATCGTCGGATTGGGGAAGGTAGTGCTGAAGATGACCTCGGGCAAGGAACTCACTCTTGTGGACGTGCTGCATGTGCCAGACATCCGCAAGAACTTGGTGTCCGGCTCCCTGTTGAGCAAAGCCGGATTTAGGCAGGGTTTGAAAGGGATAAATATGTACTGACCAAAAACGGTCATTTCGTAGGAAAGGGCTACCTCGAGAAGGGGCTCTTTAAGATGAGTGTAATGCCTGTAATACGCGAGATTGAGCTCGCTAATAATAAAGAAAATTCATCTTACTTGGTTGAGTGTTCCAATTTATGGCATCATAGATTAGGACACGTGGGTTTAAATAAAATAAAAAAGTTAATAAGTTTAAACCTGCTTCCACAAATGGAAGTCGACACACAACAAAAGTGTGAAATCTCTGTCGAGGCAAAAATGGCCAAGGCACCGTTCTTCTCTGTTGAGAGAAGTAGTGCGCCTCTAGAATTGATCCATACTGATATATGTGATATGAAGTTCGTGCAGACTAGAGGTGGAAAAAAGTACTTTATTACTTTTATCGATGATTGCACGAAATTTTGCTACGTATATCTGTTAAGTGGCAAGGACGAGGCTCTTGATGCCTTCAAAAGATATAAGAGTGAAGTTGAAAATCAACTAAACTCAAGAATTAAAATAATTCAAAGTGATAGAGGAGGAGAATACGTGGCGCCGTTCCAAGAATTTTGCCAAGAGCACGGCATTATTCATCAGACAACCGCGCCTTATTCACCTAAGTTAAACGGCGTTGTTGAACGCAAAAATAGGTCTCTTAAGGAGATGATGAATGCTATGTTGATCAGTTCTGGGCAACCTCAGAACTTGTGGGGGAAGCAATCCTCTCAGCAAATCGCATTCTGAATATGGTGCCACACAAAAAGAAAGAACAGACTCCATACGAGCTCTGGAAAGGTGGGGCTCCGTCCTACAATTACCTGAAAGTGTGGGGGTGCCTAGCAAAGGTCGAAGTACCTAAACCTAAACAGGTTAAGATAGGACCCAAGACTATTGATTGCATTTTCATCGGATATGCTAATAGCAGTAGTGCATATAGATTTCTAGTGCACAAATCAGAAAACCCTGAAATACAGGGATGATATTTGAATCAAGGAATGCAGTATTCTTCGAGAATATTTTCCCAAATAAGGAAAAGAAATAAATAAGCTATAAGAAGCGAACTTACGATGCCGTGGAGAGTTCACCTCAAGAAAACGAGGAACCACGGCAAAGCAAATGTAAGACAACGGCCAAATCATTTGGGCCTGACTTCCTAACATATATGTTAGATGATGAACCACGGACTTTGCAAGAGGCATTGTCTAGTCCAGAAGCTCCGTTCTGGAAAGAAGCTGTGAACAGCGAGATTGAGTCCATTATGCAAAACCATACGTGGGAGCTGGTAGACCTCCCAAAGGGGTGTAAGCCTTTAGGATGCAAATGGGTCCTTAAAAGGAAACTTAAGACCGATGGATCAATTGAAAAATATAAAGCTCGTTTAGTAGCTAAAGGATTTAACCAAAAGGAAGGGTACGATTTCTTCGATACCTACTCACCCGTGACAAGGATTACATCCATACGGGTCTTGATCGCTATAGCAGCGTTGTATGACCTCGAGATACACCAGATGGACGTCAAAACGGCCTTCCTAAATGGAGAACTCGAGGAAGAAATATATATGAGACAGCCCGAAGGGTTTATTGTACCCGGGCAGGAAAATAAGTGTGCAGACTCGTGAAGTCACTTTACGGGCTTAAGCAAGCACCGAAACAGTGGCACGAGAAGTTCGACATGACGATGTTGTCGAATGGATTTAAGATTAATGAGTGTGATAAATGTGTTTATATAAAAGGCACACCCGATGAGTTTGTGATTGTCTGTCTTTACGTAGACGACATGTTAATCATGGGAAGCAGTCACAAAATAATCGTGAATACAAAGAATATGCTGAAAAATTATTTCAGTATGAAGGATATGGGTTTGGCTGAAGTCATTTTGGGAATAAATGTCTCTTGGACGTCCGAAGGAATTGTGATTACACAATCTCACTATGTTGAGAGCGTGTTAAAGAGATTTAAGGCCTTCGATCATCCTCCGGCTAAGACACCTGTGGACACTAATGTACACTTAGCCAAAAATAGAGGAGAGCCCGTATCGCAACTCGATATGCTCGGGTGATTGGCAGTCTGATGTATCTGTCTAACTGCACTCGACCTGACATAGCGTACTCAATTAGTAAACTAAGTAGGTTTACGAGTAATCCGGGTAGTAGCCAGTGGGTAGCACTAAGAAGAGTGCTTAGATATTTGAAGCACACTATTAATCACGGCATACTATACTCGAGATATCACGCGGTACTAGAAGGGTACTGCGATGCGAATTGGATATCTGATAGTAAAGACTCCAAATCCACGAGTGGTTATATATTTACCATCGGTGGAGGAGCAGTTTCTTGTACGTCCTCCAAACAAATGTGCATAGCTCGATCCACGATGGAGTCGGAGTTCATCGCACTAGATAAAGCCGACGGAGAAGCAGAATGGCTTTTTCCTGGAGGATATTCCGTGTTGGAACAAGCCTGTGCCACCAATTATGATTCACTGCGATAGCATGACAGCTATCGGCAGAGCACAGAATTGTATGTATAACGGTAAGTCTCGGCACATTCGTCGGAGACATAACACCGTAAGATAGCTTATCTCTAGCGGAATAATTTCCACCGACTATGTAAAGTCAAAGGAAAATATTGCGGATCCGCTGACAAAAGGCATAGCTAGAGATCAGTTAGAAAATGCAGTAAGGGGAATGGGACTAAAGATCCACACACCAAATAACGAAAACAGTGGTAACTCAACCTCGATGAGTGGAGATCCCACGAACTTGGTTCACAGTTGGTAGACCGTGAACCAACTTCTTTGTTGATAATCGTCGAAGAGCTTTCATGTTGAGATGAGACATACGTTGATGCCATAAGCTGTTCCTCTGAATTGTGAACTGAGAGATGAGACATACGTTGATGAGACATACGTTGATGCCATAAGCTTTCATGTAGGCCGCACGGACGTCAGATTTATCGTATACAGATTTGATTTTGGAAATCCTTGGAGGAGTTCTTTGTCCTGACTGTCCAATATTCTGCACCGATCAGCGTGGAAGACCACCTTGAATCCTTTATCAGAGAACTGCCCTATGTTGAACAAGTTATGATGGAGACCTTCAACATAGGAGACATCCTTAATCGTCAGATTTTCAAGAATTATGTCTCTGAAGCCGAGAATCGGAGTGGAATTATTGTTCTCGAATCTGGCTTTTCCTTTTGGTCAGTCTAGATAGTTGCTCAGCAGCTCTTGGTTTCCCGTCATGTGTGTGGAGCAACCAGAATCAAGGTACCACACATGATGGATCTGCAAAACCAATTTTAGAGAGCTTTAGGTACCCACTTATAAATGGGTCCTCTCGGATTAGCAGATTTAAATTTAGGTTCAGATATAGTTCCTAAATTTTCACTATTTGCGGTTTTAGCTACCTAAGTCAGCATCGAAGAAGGTGCTTTGGGTTTGCCCATTGTAGAAAACTTAGCTCTTTTGGCTTTCGTTTTCTTGGGCGGAGATTTAGGAACCCAATTAGGGTGAACTTTGCAGGGAAGATTAATTTCTGCACGAACTGCATTAGTAGGCTTGAGCGAGGAAAATATCTTTTCATTTGATAGCCTCCTAAGGTGCTTGGGGAATTTGATCTTTACAGGGTACCTTATGTGTGGACAAGCATGAATTGCACTGTAAGCCTTCTTGATGGCTGGATCTTGTTTCCTATTGTTCATCCTAGATGCACTTGTCTTAGAATGGTGGTTAAGTTTTGTAGACGAAGAGCCTATTTCGTAATTAGTGCTTCAAAAGTTGGTAGGTTCTGAGGAGTATATAGAAGCAATTACTTTGAGAGTGGAAATGGCTCTCTTATTTCTACGAATGATTAGTCTTTTTACAGAAGGAGGAGATACATTCAATACGTTGACGTCTAGAGTCTCCTTCTTAATATCTATACTAGACACTCTTGCCTTCGACTCCTCTAGCTCAGGTACTACGCTCCCTGTAGACGTAGTAAGAACATGGTTAGTAGTATTTTTATTTTTTTTAATTTTTGGTTTTTGACCTTTAGAAGGCAGTTTTTCTTTCTTCACGCTTTTCAAAATGATTTTATCCTTTGAGGGAATTGCGTGAGAAGAAGTTCGTGAGAAGGAGGAGCTTTGAGATTTTCCATCTCGTTTAGGAATCTTTTCTTTTCAGCTTCAAAATCCTCTCTTTCTTTTTCTAATGAAACCCTTAACCCCTCTATCTCCCTAACATAGGGGGTATGTAGAGAGAATTTTCAGAACGGTGAGTTTGAGCTTCCTTATTTGTAGAATGATCTTCAAGAAAATCGACTGTATCAAGGCTCCAACCCTTGGGAGGCTCCCTAGTTTTGTAGCATTGATTCAGTTCAGTGTAAGAAAAGGGAATTTCAGCCCTAGTTTTGGCTTTTCTCTTGGCTATCTCTTCGATATCTGTTTCTTTGGCGCATATGAAGTTCATCAATTTTGTTAGTCCTAAGCCCATGTACTTGACATCATAAAGCTATTTGCAATTAACTTTCTTCAAGTGACGTGGGTTTTCAAAACCTAAGCCATACTTATAGTCATAAAATTCTAAATCCTTGGGCTGATTCAGAAAGATAGTCTGCTCAGTTTGTCCCTTTGTTATTATAAGATCTTCTAATTTTTTAATTTTTGAATATAGCTTCTTACGTTCATTGTCTAAGGCATCATAGTTATTTTGAGCGGTACTCTTTTGGGCTTGACAGGTATCTAGGCTCTTTCCTAATTCACTAATCTTAGAATTGCCTTAGCTAATTCCGCTTCGAGACTAGTGATTTTCTTAGTTGCCGATTCAAGTCTACTTTTAATCAGACCCTTCTCGTCTGAGTTCCTTAGTAGACATTTGTGATTATTGTCTAGCCTGTCTTCTAATTTTTTTTATCGAACTATGCTCATCTAATGAGGTATACTTAGTCTCATATGTTTGGAGTTTCTTCGTTAACTCGTCTATGGTGAGGCTAGAACTCATAACTTATTCTTTGAGACTGGCTATGGTTTCCTTAGACCTAAGAAGTTTTTTCTCTACTATTATTCCTCTTTTCTGCTAAGTTACCATGTTAGCAAATTGAGAAATTAACTGAGCTAACAGGTCATAATGTGTAGAGTCAGAGGTTTCTACTTCCTGAGATTATGTGGATGCATTCTCTTCGTCTGTCTCTGCGGAAGTATCATCGTCCTTTTCATCAACAAGGCGTGCCATCAGGGCAAGATTGTCGGCGTCAGAATCTGAGCTGTCCTCAAGCCAGTGGTCCTGCCATTAGGGCTACTCCAACTTCCTTTTGTCTGATCAATTGAAGCTTCCTGGAGTAATAGTTAGTGTCCTTCTTCTTTGGAAGGGTGCACTCCCTGGCAAAGTGACCTGTTTTACCACAATTAATATGTCCTTTGCAGTTGTGGCTTCTGAGGACTCAGTTGGCTTCTCTTTATTCTTCGAGCTAGTGGTTCGAATTCTATTGGCAGAGGATTATGACTTATTCTTGAAGTATTTCTTTTGTCAGAGGGAAGTTCCGAATCAGATGCATCTTCATCCTCTTAGGACCTAGGGAGCTTTACGTGCTTTTCCTTGCTTGAGCGGGTACTTTTCTTCTCCGAAACTAAGGCTATGAAGTCCTCGGCCTGTTTACCCTTTTGCTCCTTTTGTAACTCGCCTATGTCTTCTTCGTGTTGTGCGATGTTATCAAAAACAGCATGAATATCCATCTCGTCCAAGTCCTTATTTTGTCGGAGTTGGGTAGAGATCTTCTTCCAGTCGGTGGGCAGTGCGGACAGGAACCGAATCTCCATGTTAGTCTTTTTTTATATCAATTTTTCTCATTTCATTGAGAAGAGTGAGGTACTGCTGATAAAGATCATGTAAGCTCTCCTCACTTTTGGCCTTGAAGGAGTCATACGCTGTAAGTATGTTAGCCTTCTTAGCTTTTGCGCCGACTTCGGTTCTTTGCATCATCCTCTCTAGTTCATCCCACACCCTTTAGCTGTTGGGATGCTATTTATCTGTGTATATATATCGTTCGGGATGCCCTGCATAAGTGTGTTTTTGGCAATGAGATCTGCCCTTGCTCTACTTTTCTCTGTTGCATCGTACTCACTCGGTAGTTTTACTCGCCTAGTGGGTTAGATTGGAGGATTGTTTGAGCTATCACATTCTTGACATGTATAAAAAATTTTTGGTTCCTCTGGAATGATTTGAGTAGATCTTCAGCCTGATCTTTGAGTTCGATGAAGTTTAAGAACCGACTTCTCCATACGGTATATTCGCCCCTTTTGAGAATGGGAGGTCGATTGTCATTTCCTAGAGCATATGCATCCATTTTCTTTTAATTGAGTTGATGAAGGATCTTCATTTGTTGTTTTGAAATCTTGATCTGATGTGATGTGCTTCACAATTAGCAGATTAGTTAGTAACGTTTGATTCTAGAGCAGTTTCGAGAATAATTTTTGACTCAATCTTTAAAGTTTGATCAAAAATTGATTCGTCGAAAAAAGTTGTCGCTGTTACTGTTCTCGTGCGAGAAAGTGTCGCAGCAAAAATATTTGCGAGCGAGAAAAATTTCTCAAAATCTTTCGGTCGAGAAAAATTATTGAGTCGTGAAATTATTTCGAACGCGGAGAAACAGTATATTTAATAAGTTTCTCGCTAGATCAAAATAAAATCGTTGACTGAAAAGGTTTCTCGTACGCAAAAGATTTTCTCTTAGTCAAACTGAGAAGTCTGACCGAGAAAATTTTTCGACAGTAATTTTTGGAGCGAAAAATTCAAAGTTGATTTTGTTGAAAAATTTTCACTTAGTAATGCTCGAGAAATTTTCCTTCTAAAATCATTTCTAGCGACGATGACTTTAGTGCTGATTTAAGAGTCTTGACCGGGAAAAATTTTCGCACAAAGTTCTCGATCGAGAATTTAATTCGATCGAAACTTGAGCGCGAAAAATTAAAATCACTCAAACCGTCGAAGAACTCACATTAACACAGATTCAAGTAAAAACACCAAATTAGAACGTGAAATTGCATGTATTCACTCGCAATCAGTTACTTAGCACACACGAACAAGTAATTAAACACGTTTGAGGCAAATCATGAAGAATTTAATTAATCAGAACGTGTTCTAGCAGTTTTATCGCGCAAACAGCAGCAACTCAAATTCAATCAATTCAGCTCGAATGATCTTCTAAACGCTACCGACCTAATCGCAAACGTTTCGTCTCACTAAACCGAGCACAGAATCATCAAATACAAGTCTATTAATCACATAATTAAGCTATCAGATCAAAAATTCGTTTCCCGCTATAACTGTTCTTCGCACGGAACAGTTCCAGAAAATAATTTTCGATCCGAATCTAACAATTATAGATTCAAAACAGAACGAATCTGCTCTGATACCAATTGTTAGGTCCTCTAATATCAACTCTAAGATCCTACGCCGTAATTCTAAGGCAATCGATTAGAATTGAACTTCGATCCAATAAATTGCCCGAGGCCCATTAAGGCGTGGAACAACGGCCCAATGCCTGTTAAGGCCCAAGACACTTTCTCTCCTTATCAGTACACGTTGATGATCCATTTTAAGCCCGACTCTCTAAGTTCAAATCAATCGCAAGGGAGGAATGCAAGATTCCGGTAGTTACCTAGCCAATCCCGTAGTACCGGACCGTAACCCGATTCGAGTGCGAATTTCGACCTAGTCTTTATCCCAGAACCTCACTATAGATAACAGTGCGACGTATAAACCCTTCAGCTGCGTCCCAATCAAGTGAGAGCCATGGTCTATGTCAAACTCACTAAACTCGATTCTATGATAAAACGGAGACGAGGCAAATTACCAAACTACCCTCCATGTGTCACATGAGTTAGTTCAATATCTTGGCCAAGAATTTCGTAATTTCCCGTCGCCATCCTCATAGGACACTTATCTCGATTACTTGCGAGACTGTGAATCCGTACTCGGCGGTCTAAGCCCAGGCACAAATTGGCATCAGGACCGCATCTGGCCTGCTGACCCATGCAACAGCAAATCGGGTCGAGGGGAACCAATGACAGTCGAGACTTCGAAGTCAACTCCGTCAAAGCCCCTTTCGCTCTAAGGTTCACGTAGACTACTATAATGTTGTCGTCGGAAATTGACACTCCTTGAGTAATAAGCCATGTTCGACCGTACGATCCGTGAGTCGGTGTCCATGAAACGAGTCAATCCCTTAATTCGATTCGTATCACAAGTCATGACATCCGCTTCCAAGCGAGATATCGTCACACGATAGGTCATCGACAAATAAGCAGTGATCGGTTATCCAGCACCCAACTGGAGCCTCAGGCTTATGGACTTTTAATGTTCGAGGTTAAGAGTCCACTGGTGCCTTCCTCTCTCGTACCCATCGAGGATAATGACTCAACTCGACACATTTGGATTTGTTCATTTATTGCTTTACCGGATGCTAAGTAAAGAACTCTTATATCCAATAAACGAACGATGCCTTTCATTAAACACACGAAAATATCTTATTACACAAAGGTCGAATGATAAATAATCTAATGCCCTATACAATCTAATCCTCGTATAGCATTCGAGGGCATATTCCTAACAGATGTTCGTAACGGAACATTGACGTTAACTATAGATGGTGAACAAGTCACATTCGATATGACCGAATCTATGCAAAATTCTGAGAAAATAGACTATAAGTGCTTTTACATTGATGCATAGAATGACTTTTTATCATTGCAGGGACTATCACAACCAGAAACTTTTACTTCGATGTCAGGATTAGCAGAGGTTGAAGAGCCGAGGGATGAATGATCTTTTGAGGTTGACCAAATAGACGCAGACGAAGATGCGGCGAACCTACCATCCAGGTGCACCCGAGCAAAGAAGAGGAAAAAGAAAAATGTTCAATTGAAGATCCACCAAAGCTCGAACTCAAACAATTGCCCGATCACTTGGAGTATGCATTTCTGGAGGACGATTCAAAACTTCCAGTGATCATAGCGGCAAATTTACGAAAGGATCAGAAGCTCATGCTCCTAGACCTGTTACGAGAGCATAAAAAGGCGAGCGTATGGAAGATATCAGATATTCGAGGAATCAGCCCGACCTTCTGCATGCATAGGATCCTGATGGAAGACGAGTCCAAACCGGTGGTGCAACATCAAAGGCGTCTAAACCCGAACATGAAGGAGGTAGTAAAAGCCGAAGTAATAAAGCTACTTGATGCAGGAGTCATATACCCGATCTCAGACAGCGCATGGGTAAGCCCAGTTCAAGTGGTTCCGAAGAAGGAAGGAATGACGGTGGTAATGAACGAGAAAAACGAACTCATTCCAACAAGGACCGTTACAGGGTGGCGAGTGTACATTGACTACCTGAAATTAAACGACGCGACGTGAAAAGATCACTTTCCTTTACTGTTTATTGATCAAATTCTTGAGCGTTTATCCGGTCATGAATTTTATTTTTTTCTTGATGGTCTTTCAGGTTATTTGCAGATCCCAGATCAAGAGAAAACAACTTTTACGTGCCCATTCGGAACCCTTGCATATCGGCGGATGCCATTTCGGACTGTGTAATCCCCCAGCTACCTTCCAACGGTGCATGATGGCCATTTACGAAAAATTAATCGGTAAAGAAATGGAGGTATTCATGGATGACTTTTTGATTTTTTGTAACTCATTTGAAGTATGTCTTTTCCAATCTTAAGGCGGTACTTAAACGATGCGAGGAAACGAACCTCGTGCTAAAATGGGAAAAATGTCATTTTATGGTTAGAGAATGTATCGTTTTAGGTCATAAGATATCGGCTAGAGGAATCGAGGTAGATAGAGCAAAAATAGAAGCTATTGAACGATTACCTCCACTCTCGTCGGTAAAAACAATTAGAAGTTTCTTAGGACATGTTGGTTTTTATCGGAGATTTATTAAAGATTTTTCTAAAATTGCTAGACCTTTAACTCGCTTGCTAGAAAAAAATGTACCTTAGAGCATCTCCAACGGGTACTTTATTTTTGTGTAAAACACAAAAATAGAGTACGATTCTACTCCAACGGGACTCTATATTTAACACAAATATTGTGTTGATCAGCAGAGAAACTCTACATCTAGAGTACGCACAATTTTTGTTAACACAAAAATAGAGTTTTAATTTCTATTTATATTTATTTAGTAATACATATTTTGTTATATTTAAATATTTGATACACGATTATAATACAAATAAAATTAAAAATAATATAATTTTTATTTATATAATAAAATTAAATTTAAATAATATGCTAATTTTATCATTCATGTAATTTTATATATTAATAATTAAAATACATTGAATTTTTAATTTTATATAATAAAGTATAGTAAGTCAATTATTATAGTAAAATATAGGGATTTGATTTTTAGTGTAAAAATAGAGTTCATGGGTTGGAGAGAAAACTAGTGTAGAAAATAGAGTTTATGGGTTGGAGTAAAAGCACTGTAGCAACTGTATTATTGTGTAATATTACCTGTATTTTTATGCATTGCATTGGAGATGCTCTTATGAGTTTACGACCGATTGTCTGAATGCTTTTACTCTACTCAACGATAAGCTTAATAATGCTCCTGTCATGGTAGCCCCGGATTGGAGGCTACCATTTGAACTAATGTGCGATGCCAATGATTTTGCAGTCGGTGCAGTTTTGGGGCAGCTGTGGCGCCCCGCCATCTACTACTCATTTACGACGCTATATTACGTGACTATTAATGAAATAAAATAGAAAGTACCGAAAAGGCGTATAAAACTTTTCCTTTTATATAACGGAATATTATTCTGTACAAGTCAAAATGTCATCCCAGTCCTAAATACATAGGAGGGTCACGTAGATGCAACAAAAGAAACCCTAGCGCCCGCCACACAGGTCGCATCTATGTACACACCACCCCCAAAAGTCGTTGGAAGCTTCAAAAGGAACGCCTTGCCATCAAAAGCGATCACGTACCGTGGTCGCGTGCACCTACAACACAGAAAGTAAGGGGTGAGCTATAAAGCTCAGTAAGTAGGAATATGCAATGTCCTGAACGTGAAAACCCCGCAAAGGCATCCACGCCAATGCATCTCACACCTCGTAAATCAAACTCGATCTCATATCTCTTAGGGCCCTCGGCTAACTTACTCTGCACCATAAAGAGCTCTCATCCAACACGGATAAACGTGGTAGCGACCTACGCTGGGTAGCCTACGCCAGGTTTCCCTAGGTCGCACCCCCTGGTTGTCCCCTCAGCCGTGCGGTAGCCCACGCTGGTAGCCTACGCTGGTTAGCCTACGCTAGGGTTTCCCCCTAGGTTGCTTCTTCCCAGGTCGCACCCTCCAGGTCGCATCCCTCCGCTATCAGGGCATCAGCCAAATAAAACAAACAAGGCAGAGGCCCAAATAAATATATAATATAATCGACGACGCACCACGCCGTCATGGTGTCATAGAAGTAGCCCTGACTCAACTGCGAGTCGACATCAAATGCCTATATCGGTAAATATCGTTCGCCCTCAGGCGATAAATATTGTGTATGCTCATCTCACATAACACCAAATGTCTCGTGCACGCACATGAATATGCAATGTGAGTTAATGTCGTAAACACTTACCATGTAGAAGCATGTCAAATAATTGACGTAATAATATAAACACCCAAGCACATAGTCAAGTAATTCAAGCACATGCAAATAAATTATGTGTTGTAGTTGAAATTCTCACTTACATGTCATCCAAGCTAAGTAAATTTACTGCTCTGGGAATTCCTATTCTTTGACCCTTAAATAAAATTATTAAAGTATCAGTATAATACCTATATTAGATGACTATGTCGAAATAATTTGGTTTGACTGTAGTAATTTGCTCAAAAATACCTTCAGTGTAACATAATATTTTAAAACCCTAATTCGCCCGATTAATAGTCAAAATTAGGTCAACACCTGATTTTGGTCAAGATTAGGGCAATATGAGTTTCGATCAAGAGTAGTATCGCCCGATTATTTAGCACTTGAATCGTATGATTACCTAGTCTCCAAGTCGCTCGATCATCCTTTAAATCGCCCGATTGCTTGTAGTGCTAGATAACACGGCGAAATTCCTCTTACCTAAAACTGATTTCGCCCGATTAGTTTGGTTAGTTAATGTTAGGTCCTGATTTATCAACTCTATGATCCTAGACTCGAATTCTTAAGTTTACGATTAGAATTGTTCAACTTTACCTCACGATAGAAAATTCAAGAGAGAATTTCATTTAGAGTGAGAAGATTTCTTGTGTTTCTCTCTTTAGAAATCGAATTACAAGCCTTTCGGATCAATTTCTCAAATCTTCTCTTTAAGCACAATGTTTGTACATTTATTTATACCAAACATACTTGGTATAAATAACAAACTAAGTCCTAAACTAAGGGCAAATATAATAAAAGCCCCTAATTGCAAGGACAGCTAATTAAATCAAAGAACAACTAAAATAGTATTCTACATTCTCACCCTTTGTGCTTGATTTTTCTTCCGTGCTGTCTGTCCTCGTCAGGCATAATACGACCTGTGCAAGCCCAACGCATGCTCGAAGCTTCTGAGCGTATTCCTCAGCTCTAGTTGCTCCTCGATATCATCAAGCAATTCCATCAGGAGTGGCTCTTCTCTCACTAACCCGTGAATCCTCAGCATCGTCTCTCTGTTGATCTCTTCCAACCTTTTCTCTATATTCTGCCTGATGACCTTGAGCGTCCCATCACAAAACTTATGTACTTCAGTCTTCAACATCAACCTAGTCTTCTTAGCAATCGGATTGTGGTAGGTGATGCCTAAAACTGAGCTAATGTGCACGTGATTGTTGGGAAGCCCTTTGATCTTAGGTCCTTTGTTGAGCGGAGCGGTCATGTTGACCTTTTTCATGTTGCTCTCCAGAGCCATCTGAAGGTCGTGTGCAGCGAAGTACTTGACTTGGTGCATCATGAACCGGTAGAGTCCCTCAAGTCCTCCTTTCTTGATGAAGCCTTGAGGACCCTTGTACATCCCCACATACAGCTGGTAGAGGTTGTACACCTCCTCGGTAGGGAGATACGGTAGATCGCTCTCGCTTAATTCTTCTCGAGTTCTGTCTACTCGCTCGATGGCGTAGTACGGTGTTGGAAGACCTCCTTTAGCACAGAAGACGCTGAGTATCTGACATATGAGAGATAGACTCTTATAATGACTCTTGGCTTGTGCTTTAGTCATCCCCAGTCTCACATCCAGTCCAAGGTGGGTTAGCATCCAGAGATACATCATTCTCTTTTGGTGATCCCAGTGAGAGATCCCTCTGAGCTCGAACTCATTCGGCTTCTTGACTTGGTCCGGTGACCTCCAAATGTGTTCTTGAACTTCTTCAAGGATGGGAATTTCGATTCTGATGTTCTCCCATGGCGTGTCTATCCGAACGATCCCTGGCATTTGTCTTGTGGGGGAAATCGCTCGTTGCGCAATCAACTCTGGAAGCCTTGGGAGCTCTTGTTCGTGATCTTCACCTTCCGGAAGTTCTTCGTCTTCTATCAGCACAAGGTTCATCGAAGCTTGCTGTAAGAACCATCGAACGTCCTAAAACCGTTGTCTCTGATGCTCGTCGGGCATGGAATGGGTCCTCCACTGTCCTTCGAAGATGTACTTGTCGAGGTACTCATGAGGATTGACACCATGTTCTGACGGTCCCGATTGGTCTGGAGCAGCTTAGGGAGTAGCTTGAGTCTGCGCCAGGGCCACGAGCATGGCAGCACTTGCTTCTTCTTCCGGAAGCAAGGGGCTTGTGAGAGTCGATGATGTGGGCGGAGATTCTTAAGGTAAAGGATGGTGGGTCGATTTGGATTGTATGAGTGGTGTGGTGCGTACTGGTGGTTGTTAGGGTAGTGGGTTGCGAGGCTTCAGCGGCTCCTTTGCTTTTTTGTGTCGCACCAGAGCCTTGTCTCTGACTTCTCGTTACTATCTGAGGCCTCTTCTCCCCCTCATGGTTAGCTTGATCGTCAGGGTCATCATGTAGGAATTTGGAGTGGGAGCCTTGGCCTCGACATGTTTCGGTTGGGTCGATTGACAAGACGGCGAAAGAGATCCTTTTCTTTCGGAGTTCGAGTAGTCTACTCTAGCAGACGGGCGACTAATATTGAGTGGAGGTTGCTTATTGGTACTGTTGCGGGGTTGATTAGGTTGTTTGTGAGGATGGGTGTGGCGATTGGGAAGTGTTGTGTGGGTTGAGAGGGTGTGGGGTAGGTTGTGACGAAGATGGCTCCACGATGGGTGCTTTCCCACGATCTTGGCGGGACGTCTCGATGGCATTTGCATGCTTTCCATGATTTTGTCTTTGAAAGATCTCAATGCTTCGGAGAGAGCGGCCTGCAGACGATCTTCGGTCACAAACTAGACGGACGCCTCCGTCGTTGAAGGAACAGGTCGACCAATGTCACCTATTGACAACCCTTGAGCAGACACCGGCTCCTCAGGTTGGCTCGTAGTCACTTGAGGTTGTGACTGTCCGAGACTTCCACCCAATCCTTGAGTCGAATCACGGAGATTGTCATCTATGGATGTTGTGGCAGGTTCAGATGGAACCTATGTATCAGACACGGTTGGGACTGGGCCGGTAATGATTGGAAACTGGACATCGGCCTCAGCACTTGTAGTGATGACTTGTTGCGTGTCTGGTGATAGAT
Organism: Craterostigma plantagineum; assembly: GCA_027422505.1. Taxonomy (NCBI): domain Eukaryota; kingdom Viridiplantae; phylum Streptophyta; class Magnoliopsida; order Lamiales; family Linderniaceae; genus Craterostigma; species Craterostigma plantagineum. The sequence continues at coordinate 29,686 of JAPQWV010003241.1, forward strand.
GCGAAGAGGGACTGTAACTGGATGCTCAATCGCCTTGGAGTCCTTCTTATCAATCGGATTTCCTCGTCGGACTCGGTGTCAGACGAGGTAGCCATGTGAGGAGATGGCCTGTGTGTGATATCCTCACTGGCTGGTTCTGTCACAGGAGGCCCTTGAGATGTGATCGTGGGATTCTTGGCCTCTTGGGCTGGCGTAGTAGCCTGCGATGGTGAGCTGTGCCCTGTTTTTACTTCGGGTTGTGTTGCCTGTTGTAGGATCTCCTCAAGTGATCCTTGGAACACGCCGACAACGATGGGCACTTCTGCTCCTAGATGTTGTTGTGGAGCCTCTAGTTCCAACTCTTCTGCCACAGCGTCAATAACGTGGCATCTCCATCAAGCATTTGCATTTCCTGAGTTGGAGCTCCTGTTCTAGCTCTTGGGCCACTTGGTCTATCAGTTCGGCCTCAGGGCTAGGTAGTTGCTGTTCGTGGGGAGGGCTCACATGGAAGTCTGTTGGGGGCCCTCTAATCATTTGTTCGGTAAGATGATTTTCCAGGCAGAATCTTTGGTATTCGGCTCCCGAGGGGTCGGCGAGCCGCAACAACTCTAACGGAATGGCCATTGACGGCTGGTCCAAATCCGTAAGCTTCGGGTTGTTAAATAACTTGAGTCGAGGTGGTTGGTCATTCCCTTCAGGAGGTAGACGAGGGATGTTCTGCCCATACATCTCCATGAATTATCTGATAATAACAGGAGAACCACCGAGCATACGGCACATTCTTTGAGCGTTTATTCTCCTTCTGTCTGATCTGCTCTGTTAGGTCGTTCCAGATCGGTTGAGGTAAATCGTAATGCCGTTAGAAGGCGATTCCGTGGAAGATACGGAGAATGTTGCCGTTGTCTTTGTCGAAGCTGGCGTGCTTTGGCGATAGACACTTGTTGATGATGCCAAAAAGTGTCTTCCAATGGTGTGGGATGCCGTTGCTCTGAACTTGAGCAATCTTGGTGAGCGGCGGATGGTATCCCATGTGAATGAAGTAGAGCACTAGCTCTGCATTAGTAGGAAGGGGGTTGAAGGAAGGGGGTTTTTTGACTCTGTGAAAGTTGTAGATGGTTGTAAACTTCGTGTTGGTGATTAATACAAAGGAGGCTCGGTGGATCCGTGGACGTAGGCTGAAAACAGCCGAACCACGTAACTCTGTTTTTTGGTGTGTGTGAGTTTTCATTGCTGTTTTGTGTTTGATTGAGCTTCCGATAGCTCGAATCATCACGAACGATTAGCATACATGAAAAATACTTTGAATCAAGAATCAAACGGTATCCATTAATCAACAATTGGTGCGGTGAGCGTGGACGAGAGCCCGAGTCTCCAATCAATGGCTACCATGACGAAGTTGAAAATGGAGGTAGTCATTGTTTCTAGTGATTTTGGGTTGTGGAAGCTCAAAATGAAGGCTCTGAAACCCGAGGCTGAGATGGAACCGGCCACCTTGACTCCGAGCGCTTGTATGACAGTGACAGTGTGCTTCGTCGGAGAAAAAGCTTATTCATCGCTAATCCCCTACTTGTGTGACAGTGTGCTTCGTCGGGTGGCACGTAGACCTCGGCAAAGGAATATGGAAGAAGCTTGATGCGTTGTACATGACCAAATCACTGGCTAGGCGTTTGTACCTCAAGCAAGCTCTATTCATGTTTCGAATAGCAGATGACATCCCGAGATCCACATGTTGGGCAATTTCTGAAGCTCGTTCTAGATTTGTGGAATATCGACGAGGAAATGAAGGGTGGAGATCAAGCTCTTCTTGTGCTTTGCGCGCTGCCCTCGAGCCACGATCAATTCAAAGAGGCTCTTTTGTAGGGAATGGAGAAGTTGAGGATGGAGGATGTGCTATCTGCACTCAGCTCTAAGCAATTGAAAACTCTAAGTTCACCAAAAATTGCCAAAGATTCAGCTATTGGTGAAATGCTTAATGTGCAGAGAAAAGCTAATTCGTGTCAGAAGAAGGGCAAGGAGAAGGGCAAGGCTGAGCCTAGGAAGTGTTTCTACTGTGATGAAGTGGGACACATCAAGAAGTTCTGCACGAAGAATCAAAGGAAAACTGAAGACAAGCTAATATGAGTTCGGCTGCAATGGATGGTGATGAGTTCGAATGCTGAGGTTCTAAATGTCTCTAAGCTTGAGAAAGGTAAATAATGGATCTTAGATCTGGCTGTAGCTTTCACATACCTTGTAAGAGAGATTGGTTGCATGACTTCAAGGTGCTAAAGGAAAAAACAGTCAAGTTGGGAGATGGAAAAAGCTGTGATGTTCAGGGTTGTGGTTCAATTGGAATGACGTATGCGTATGGTGTTTTGGGTATCTTAAGAGATGTAAGATATGTTTCAGAACTGAAGAGGAACCTGATATCCATTGGAACTTTGGATAAAAGGGGAAACAACACCCATGTTGCAGCTTGAAAAACTCAAGTAAGGAAACAAGGCTGGCTGATTCCGTAGGGGATTAAAAGGCATGGTATCTATGCCGTGAGGGGATGCTCTGTGGTGATAACCATACCTTGGGAAACTAGTGGAATGTGGGGGTCTTAATGAGGTCAAGAAGAATCGCAGAAAACCTCAGAACGAGGTGGAGAACGGTGAAGCTAAAGTGAAGCTCGAACCAGAAAAAATGAAACCTGCCACTAAGCTAGTTTTGATGGGTTCGTTTGGTGTTCTTTTTGAGCCTGAAGCTGTTCGTGCCAAGGGATGAAGGCACCTCAGGGTCACATGGTAGGGTGGTCTCAGAGGTGAAGAGCTCAGGAATTGGGGAGGAAGATGGTGAAAACTCAGTTGAAAGTTGGGCAAAAAAAGTCAGAAAATTCAGAAATTTCTGAAAATGAAGATGACTGTTCTTCGGGTTTTTGTGCAGCTGCGGTCTTGGATACAAAGAAGGCCAAGAAGGAAGTGTTCTATAGTCGAAGAGGAGTCAGTAAGGTGGCTCAAGAAGCTAGGATCGATGGATCTTCAAGCGAAGTGAAGATTGAGAGCTCAAGTGTGCAAGTTGATTCCAAGTGCGCTCACGTTTGAGGCTCGAAGCTGTTGGGTTACCCGGTGTCTCCCGGAAACGGTGCGAAACAAAAATTTTCCGGGTTCCCCCATTGCCCTCGTATCTCGGATCAGAATAGTAACACATAGACATGAAATAGGGCGGGTCAAACCCGTAGAGAATTACCAGTTGATGCGAGTGGCAGCTCCTCGTCCTTTTCTTCAAGACTTCGTCGATGGTGGTGGATGGCAGTAGATCGTCAGGCCGACCTCGCAGTGTACGTCGGAATCAGTTCTCTGAAGATGGCTAGAGAGAACTGAGCCGTCGCGTGGGAGAAACGTGTGTGCGTTCGGCGTGTGTTTTGTGCCTTTGGTTGATTTCGAAAATCACCTTGTTTTTTTTCTCTACCTTCTGAGCACGAAATTCTTAGCCTATTTAAAGGCTTGGATTTTGATATCTTAGTCCTTAGTGTGTGAGATTTTTGCCAAATCTTACTCTCTTTTTGAATTCCAAATCCAAACTTAAGGAAACTTACTATTATTAGAAAACTAACTTAAATACCAAGTCAAACTAAGTATATTTAAGTATGGTATGGAATTCGAAATTTAATCCTAAATTATTTTCGAAATTTAAATAAATAATATTCTAAATATTTTATTTTGTATTTATTTATATCAAATATGCAAATTCCAAAAATTTCTCAAAGGCATATTTCAAAATTTGCTTAAGGTGAAATCCAATTTTATCCTCAAGCCCATTGAGCACTTGGCCAAGCCCAAGTCTTAAAGTTAGTTTTATAAGAAGTCCAACTTCAATCCAATAAATGGCCCGAGGCCCATTAAGGCGTGGCCCAACGGCCCGTTAAGGCCCAAAACACTTTCTCTTCTTATCAGTACATGCTGATGATCCTTTTTAAGCCCGACTCTCTAGGTTCGACTCAATCGGCAAGGGAGGAATCCAAGAGTCCGGTAGTTACCTAGACAATCCCGCAGTATCTGATCGTAATCCGATTCGAGAGCGAATTTCGACCCAATCTTTATCCCAGAACCTCAATATAGATAATAGTGCTACGTATAAACCCTTCAGCTGTGTCCCAATCAAGTGAGAGACATGATCTATGTCAAACTCACTAAACTCGATTCTATGATAAAATGGAGACGAGGCAAATTACCAAACTACCCTTCATGTCTCACATGAGTTAGTTCAATACCTTGGCCAAGGATTTCAAAATTTCCCACCTCCATCCTCGTAGGACACTTATCTCGATTACTTGCGAGACTGTGAATCCATACTCGGTGGTCTAAGCTCGGAAAGCACAAATCGTCATCAAGACCGCATCTGGCCCGCTGACACATGCAACAGCAAATCGGGTCGAGGGGAACCAGTGATAGTCGACTTCAAAGTCAACTTTGTCAAAGCCCCTTTCTGTCTAAAGTTCACGTAGACAACTATAGTGTTGTCGTCGGCACACGATAGGTCATCGACAAATAAGTCGTGATCGATTATCCAGCACCCAACTGGAGCCTCAGGCTTATGGACTTTTAATGTTCGGATTAAGAGTCCACTGGTGCCTTCCTCTCTCGTACCCATCGAGAAGTGACTCAACTCAACACATTTGGATTTGTTCATTTATTGCTTTACCGGATGCTACGTGAAGAACTCTTATATCCAATAAACGAACTATGCCTTTCATTAAACACACGAAAATATCTTATTACACAAAAGGTCGAATGATAAATTATCTAATGCCCTATACAATCTAATCCTCGTATAGCATTCGAGGGCATATTCCTAACAATCTCCCACTTGCACTCAATGCCATGCACTGCAGTATCTAATACCCATCGTTTCGAGATTTCTAGCCAGCACTGCCTGTGATAGAGGTTTGGTGAATGGGTCGGCCACGTTATCCGCGGCCGCAATTTTCTGCACGGCCATGTAGTCATTCTCAACGAATCCACGTAACACGTGGTACTTTCTTTATATATGTTTGCACCTGCTGTGAGATCTTGGTTGTTTTGCCTGAGCAATAGCGCCAGTATCACACCACAATGGCAATGCCTTATCTGCTACAGAAATGACACCAAGTTCTTCCAAGAACTTTCTCATCCAAACACCTTCCTTAGCTGCCTCTGAGGCCGCTACATACTCTGCTTGGCAGGTGGAATCGCAGTAGTGCTCTGTTTGGAACTTTTCCAAGACACTACTCCATCGTTGGGAGTAAAGACAAATCCTGAAGTGGATTTTCGGTGGTCCACATCAAACTGGAAATCTGAATCCGTATACCCTTCCACTTCTAATTGTCCATTACCATAGACCAGCATCATATCCTTAGTCCGCCTGAGGTACTTGAGGATAGTCTTGACCGCTGTCCAATGGTCCTTACCAGGGTCAGCCTGAAACCGACTGACTATGCTCACAGCATACGCCAAGTCAGGCGCGTGCAGAGCATCGCGTACATCAAGCTACCCACTGCTGATGCATAGGGGATTCCATTCATCTCTTTCTGCTCCAACTCACTTTGAGGGCTCATAGCCTTGGAAAGGTGAATCCCATGTTGCATAGGCAGGAACCCTTTCTTGAGTTGTCCATATTATATCGCTTCAGGACCTTCTCTAAGTAAAGGGCATGGGAGAGTCCTAACATTCGATTCGCTCGATCTCTATAAAGGCGAATACCCAAGATGTAGGTAGCTTCTCCCAAGTCTTTCATGGAGAATTTGGTCGAAAGCCATGCTTTCACCATCGAGAGCATTCCAACATTATTTCCTATCAAAAGGATGTCGTCCACGTACAATACGAGCAAAGATATTTTGCTCCCACTGCTTTTCTTGTAGATGCAAAGTTCATCTTCGTTCTTCAATAATCCGCGGCTCTTGATCACTTCATCGAACCGAAGATTCCAGCTTCTGGAGGCTTGTTTGAATCCATAAATGGACTTGTTCAATTTGCACACCTTATTAGCATCTCCTTAAGATATAAAACCCTTGGGATGCTCCATATATATTTCCTCCTTGAAGTATCCACTTAGAAACGCAGTTTTCACATCCATCTGCCAGATCTCATAGTCATAGTGTGCAGCTATCGCAAGCAATGTTCGAATGGACTTCATCATACCGACAGGGGAAAAGGTCTCCTCATAGTCAATGCCCTCTTTTTGACCGTACCCTTTCGCCACAAGCCTAGCTTTGTATGTGTCAACCAATCCGTTAGATCCAATCTTTCTCTTGCAGATCCATTTACACCCAATGGGTCTAAAACCATCTGGGAGGTCTGCTAGAGTCCAGACTTGATTTTCGTGCATAGAATCCATTTCGGCTTGCATAGCTATAAGCCATTTCTTCGAATCTTTATCCCTGATTGCCTATTCATAGATAGTGGGATCGCCTCCGACGTTCCCTTCCATCGCAGCAACCTCGTGCTCGATGTGGACCATCCCGTATCGCTCAAGCTGGCGAGATATTCTACCCGACCTGCGCTACTCAGGTTGCATCTCAGACTGCTCTACGGTGTCATCTGACACTGGAGTCTGTGAAAGCGCTTCTGACGACTCTCCAAGAGTTACTTCGCGACCCGCTCCACCTTCTCGAATGAACTCTTCTTCAAGAAAGTGGGCCTGAAGGGCTACAACGATTCTCTGATCATCGTGGAAATAAAATTGGTATCCCATGGAATCCTCAGGATACCCGACGAAACGTCCTTTCACATCTTTCGATTCTAGTTTATCTGTCTTGTGCTTTTTCACGAATGCGGGGCAACCCCAACTCTAATGTGATTCAAGCTCGGTCTTCGTCCTGTCCATAACTGATATGGAATACGATCGACAGACTTTTTAGGACATCTATTCAGAATGTGTGCCGCTGTCAACAGGGCAAGACCCCACAATGATATGGGGAGGTCTTTATAGCTCAGCACAGATCGAACTTTATCCAACAGAGTTCGATTTCTGCGTTCGGACACTGTTCAAATGCGGTGTTCCGGGCGGTGTCATCTGTTAAATGATCCAGTTCTCTTTCAAGAACTCGTCAAACTCCAGGCTCATGTACTCGCCGCCTCGATCTGACCGAACGGCTTTGATGCTCTTTCCAGTCTGATTTTCCACCAAAGCCTTTGTAATACCCGTAAAAATTAATACGGGATTTTGATGTGATTAGTTAATCGTAGTTATGTGATTTTGTGGACTAATAATGAGATAAATTAATTAAAGTCTTGAATCAAAAATATGGATGCTGATAGTTTTAAAATTTAAAAGCAAAACTTAATTAACTAATATTTAGAAATAATGATTAAGACCTATAATATTAAATCGTTGTTGGGTAAAGTGATAATACAGACTAAGTGATATTGGGCTATAATTAACGCATGACTTTGGCCCAAATTGTTACAAGATAAGCATTGATAATCACGTTGCTTAAGTTGGAGGGAAATAAGACTCACCTCCTAGTCTTATCACACAAACTTCGAAGAGGGATCACTCATGTATATCACGTTAGTTCACATAATAGGAGAAAAACAGTAGACAATAAAGATTACAGAGGAAGAACCGAAAAGAGGACTCTCAAAGACAAAGGACGTCTAGTAAAAGAATTCAACAGCTAAAAGATCTTAACAAGAAAAGAAATCGGATAGAGGTATGTAGAAGTTTTCATATTAATTAACACAAATATACTAGTATGTTTTAATATTATATGTCGATACATAATCTCTGTGAATTTGTGTTTGTTCGAAGTAATATAGGTAATAAGGGGAATGGTTTCGGTATTAGAACAAAGGGTGGACATTTAAAGATTGGTAGTGTATTAATAATTAGGGTTTGATTCCTCCTAAGTGTAGTAAGTTTTCGTGAATGTGGGGGCTTTAGAAATTTCAAACCCTTTTCGTCAATTCGTTGATTTTGATACTTGAGAAAATAACTTTGAGTACTTGTCTATTTTCAATCGGTGGAAGCTGTGTTTGAATGTGTAAATGTCGATATATGATTATAGGAAAATGTCGAAATGTATTCTAGAAAGTCGAGAGGTATAATACAAAAAAAAATGTCGACATCAATTAGACATTAAAATGGAACAACTTCGAAACATATAGTGAGAGATGTATTTGGGAAAATATCGATATGAAATCTCGATATGGTTTGTATATGAAAAAGGAGTCTCGACATTCTATAAGGGTTTCGATATCTTCAATGAATAAGCCTCGACATTTATATAGATATCGACATTTTCACCAAGGACACCTCGACATTTATATGGTTTAGTTCTCGACATTTACAAGGTCTCAACAGTAATTGATGAACTCGACATTTTCTGTTTGTCTCGACATTTATAGTTGCTGTTTGTCTCGACATTTTTAGGTATCGACATTTACATTTATGTGTAGAATGCTTCGACATTTATATGATTTCACCATGAGAACTCGACATTTTCAGATGTCTCGACATTTTGAGCAGCCTCGACATTTTAGGAATTGATTTCGACATTTGTTCTTAGAAGGTCTCGACATCTTCTACCTCAATTCGACATTTTCCTATCACTCACATCTCGACATTTGCTAGTATGTTAAAACTCGACATTTCGTTTTTTTATCTAGACCTCGACATTTTATTAAATAATTTCGACATCTGGTTTTAGGTAATAAATTTTCGGTATTTTAGGGTTTATTTATTTTTAGGAATTTCATTATTTTAGGGTTCATAAATTTTAGGATTTTCGAGAATTAGTATATATACTAATAATATTATTATATTCAGACAACCGATATACAGAGACTTCACGAGACTTCGTAGTTGATTGTAGCGGGAGGACAGGTAGGTGAATCGTTCATCTACGACACGTAAACGCTTACCTGCTATTATGTGATTACGTGACTTATGTGATTTACGTATTTTACGTATATTTTATGTGACATCACGTTTCATGTGTATTACGTATATGAACGACATCGCACGACATGGTGAGGGATAATGACCACATTAGTGGTGACACCTTAAAGCTTAAGGTGTCGATTGAGCGGGGTAGTGTGTGCCGATTTTGGCAGTCAGACTCGTAGCGGAGTTGAGGTTGGACTCGCGGGGCACCTGACGGGAGACAGACGTGAGCGATCTGTCTACTCGGGCGTGAGCGACCCGAGGTGCAAACCGTCGGATGTGTTGTGTAGCGGAAGGGGCGACCTGATAGGAGGACGTTGACGTGATCGATCAGCGCACTATCGGCGTGGGCACCGCTAGTCTGGCGTTAACGACCAGACGATATATTTTCTTTTATTGCGCGCGAGGTGCCGAGTCCAGCCTAGGGCCCTGATATTGAGATACGATAGAAATGTGAGAACGAGCGTGCATTATATCATGTTACGAGAATTGGGAATTGGGAATGAGCGCACGCTGCATTGCATTTTATTCACCTACTGGGCAAATCGCTCAGTGTTTACGTGTTGTAGGTACTGAGTCTGACGCTGATGCGCGTCAAGACTGAGGCGGCTGGTGGCGGTGCTCCACGGACTTTTGAGGGCGGTGCGGTACATGGATGAAGACCTGTGGAGCGGCGATAGGGTTTTTGATCTTTTGACATTTTGGGGCTTCGGCCCATTGTACAGATACTATTATGTAAAATAATATTTTGTTGTATTATAATATCTTTTAGGAAAAAGTTTTAATTAGACGGGCCTTCCGCGGCTTACGTTGCGGAAATCCGCCAATAATTCTAATTAGAAAAGTAGGGTCGCCACAGGTGGTATCAGAGCTTAGGCTTTTGATTCTGAAGACTGTCCATGTACTGCCGCTCAAAAGCCTGGAGAACCAGCCTGGCCTGTAAGTTCAATATTTGATTTCTTTATTATGTGTTATTTGATATGTGCTCTGTGTGAATAATTGTAGAAATAGATAAGAATGCCGAAAGGACGTCGAGAAGTAGGCAGTTCTAGCCGTAGGGCGGGGTCTGAAACCCCACCAAATGACGACCACTCTACTATACATCAATTGACCGATCTGATCCGACGACAGTCGGATCAAATCAATGACTTGATCCATCATCGGAGCTCGTCGGAACATTCCCCACAACCTGATCGAGTAGAACTAATTGGGGAACGATTTCGAAAGTTAAACCCCCCAATATTTACCGAAGCCACCAATCCTGCGGTGGCTGAAGATTGGATAGGCACTATAGAGGACATGTTCATCTATAGTCGAGTGCCTGACAATGAGAACGTCCTTTGCGCCGTTTCCCTCTTCCGAGAGAATGCACGCTATTGGTGGAACACCGTAAAGGTGTTGGAGAGCCCAATCACTATGACTTGGGAAAGATTTAGGGAGCTCTTCTTCAACAAATACTTTACTGCCCACGATCAAGAACAGAGAATGTACGAGTTCATGAGCTTGAAGCAAGGGAACATGCCGGTGGCGGAGTACATCCGTCGATTTGAAGAATTATCTCGATTTGCTCCGCAGTTAGTAGCAACTAATTCGTTGAAAGTGACTAGGTTCATCAAGGGACTTAAACCCGAAATCTATCGGGATTTAAGTATTGCGGGTGCACGACAACTAGAGTTTATGCAAGTAACTGAACGTGCCCTAATTGCGGAACAAGCAGAGTCGGTGGCGGTGGAAGCACAGGAAGCAAAGAAGAGGAGAGAGGCCCAACAAGGAAGCGGAGGAGATAAGAAACGCCAGTTTTTCGGCAAGGGTCCTAATACCCAATGGAACCGTCAGGGCCAACAAAACTGGCGGCCGAGACCAAATCAGGGACCGATCAACATCCCCAATCGACCTCAAATGTTGCGCCCCAGTGTCGACAATGCGGGCGTTACCATTTCGGGGCCTGTTTTGGGACAAGACAGATTCCGCAGTGCTTCAGGTGCGGAAAAATCGGTCATTTTGCTAGAGCTTGTACAGAGAATTACCTCTAGTACGGACCCGGCCCAATCGCCGATGCGACCTCCACCTGTTCCCGCGAGAGTTTTTACTTTGACAAATGAGGAGGCCGAGGCGAATCCTTCTGTTGTGACGGGTACGTTAATTATCTATAACGTGCCCACTTCTGTGCTTATTGATTCTGGAGCCACACATTCATTTGTGTCGGCTAAGTACGTGGCGAAGGTAGGAATATCTCCTACCTCATCTGAATGCAACTATGTAGTTACTCTACCACACGGGGATCCGACGCATACCAACCAAGTACTAAAAGGATGCGTCGTAGTTATTGAGGGTAGGAACTTGAGTGCCGACCTGATTGTAATTCCGATGAACGACTATGATGTCATCTTCGGAATGGATTGGCTTTCAAGATATGGAGCCATCATAGATTGTAACAAGAAGGTCGTTAAATTCCAGCTGCCTGAAGAAGAAGCATTCACTTTTTCGGGTAAAGCGAATAAGAATAGTATTCCACGAATATCAGCTCTAAAGGCTCAACGACTCTTGAGGTCAGGTTGTGAGTCCTATCTCGTGTATGCGGTAAAGGCAGAGGAGTTACCTCAGCCTGAACTGAAAGACGTACCGATAGTCAACGAATATGCCGATGTATTTCCCGATGATCTCCCGGGGTTACCCCCTGATCGAGAAATACAGTTCACGATAGATCTGATTCCGGGGTCTGCCCCAATCTCCAAAGCCCTTACCGTTTGGCACCAAGTGAGTTAAAGGAATTGAAGGAACAGTTAGAAGATATGCTATCTAAGGGCTTTATCCAGCCGAGTTTTTCACCATGGGGCGCTCCCGTTCTTTTTGTGCGAAAGAAGGATGGTCGATGCGACTATGCATCGACTACCGAGAATTGAATAAGATCACGATCAAAAATAAATATCCGTTACCAAGGATCGATGATCTGTTCGATCAACTACAAGGAGCTACGGTATTCTCGAAAATTGACCTCCGTTCGGGATACCATCAATTGAAGATTAGGGAAGTAGATGTTCCTAAAACCGCGTTCAGTACGAGGTACGGCCATTACGAGTTTTTGGTCATGCCCTTCGGACTGACAAATGCCCCAGCTGCTTTTATGGATCTTATGAACCGAGTCTTTAAGACTACCTCGATCGGTTTGTTATCGTCTTCATCGACGATATTTTGATCTATTCTAAGACAAGAGACGAACACGAAAGCCATCTGAGAACCGTCTTAGGAATCCTGCGAGAGAAACAACTCTACGCCAAATTCAAGAAGTGTGAATTCTGGCTTGAGCAAGTAGCTTTCTTGGGACACGTGATTTCTGGGAACGGAATCTCGGTGGACCCAAGTAAGATCGAAGCTGTGAATAACTGGCAACAACCTACTAATCCTACTGAGGTCCGAAGTTTTCTAGGACTTGCGGGATATTACCGTAAGTTCATAGCTGACTTCTCTAGCATCGCTCGACACTGACGAACCTTACTAGAAAGAATATGCCTTTCAAGTGGACTGAAGCGTGCGAACAAAGTTTCCAGGAACTAAAGAAACGACTTACTACAGCTCCTGTTTAACTATACCCTCGGGAACTGGAGGATTCTCAGTCTACAGCGACGCCTCGAAGAACGGACTGGGATGTGTATTGATGCAGAACGGCAAAGTAATTGCTTACGCCTCCCGACAACTGAAGGAATACGAGAAGAACTACCGACCCATGACCTGGAACTAGCAGCAGTGGTATTCGCTTTAAAGATCTGGAGGCATTACCTTTACGGAGAAAGGTGTGAGATTTTCACTGACCATAAAAGTTTGAAGTATTTCTTCACCCAGAAAGAACTGAATATGCGACAGCGAAGATGGCTAGAACTCGTAAAAGACTATGACTGCGTTATCAATTATCATCCGGGCAAAGCGAACGTAGTCGCAGACGCGCTCAGTCGAAAGGCGATTAGCACAGAATTGCACAGACTTGAAGTGGAAGTAGTTGCCTTAGGTGAAGTTGAAATGAAACTAGCAACACTAACTCTTCAGCCTACCTTGCTAGAACAAATCCGAAAGGCCCAAGAAGATGACGAATTTTATCTAAAGGTGAAAGATGCACTCCCCGACGACTTTGCAATCCGAGAAGACGGAACTTTATTTTACAAGAATCGACTGTACGTGCCTAGCGACGAGGAGTTACGACGAACGATTATGGCTGAAGCGCACACAACTACCTACTCCGTACATCCGGGCTCGACCAAATGTACCAAGACTTGCGAATCACGTATTGGTGGCCAGGAATGAAAAAGGACATTGCGGAGTTCGTAAATCGATGTATGACGTGCCAGTTGATCAAAGCTGAACACCAGCGGCCAGCTGGAACTCTACAGCCCTTACCGATACCCGAATGGAAGTGGGATCATATTACTATGGATTTCGTCGTTGGTTTACCAAAGACGACGAAAGGCCATGACGCTATCTGGGTGGTGGTAGACCGCCTGACAAAATCAGCCCATTTCCTTCCAATCAGTTCTACTTTTTCCATGGAACGCTATGCGAAATTATATATTCAAGAAATCATCCGCCTCCATGGGATTCCAATTTCTATAGTCTCGGATCGAGATTCGAGATTTTTGTCCAACTTTTGGCAGAGCTTACAGAAAGCGATGGGTACTAAGCTCTCGTTCAGTACTGCTTACCATCCCCAGACCGACGGGCAGTCTGAACGGACGATCCAAACCCTTGAGGACATGTTGCGAGCGTGCGTCCTAGACTTCAAGGGAAACTGGAGTAAGTACTTACCGCTGATCGAATTTTCTTACAACAATAGCTTCCATGCTACCATCGGAATGGCGCCATACGAGGCTTTATACGGGCGTAAGTGTCGTTCTCCAATCCATTGGGACGAAATCGGCGAACGAGCCCTATTAGGACCAGATATGATTCGAGAAATGACAGAAGCTGTCACAAAAATTCGAGAAAGGATGCGAACCGCACAGAGTCGTCAGAAAAGTTATGCAGATCATCGACGACGATCTTTGGAATTCGCAGAAGACGATCAAGTATTTTTAAAGATTTCCCCAATGAAAGGAGTAAAACGCTTCGGACGAAAGGGGAAATTAAGTCCAAGATACATAGGCCCATTCAGGATTATCAAACGAGTTGGCGAAGTAGCGTACCAATTAGAATTGCCGGCTTCACTATCGCAAGTTCACGACGTATTCCACGTATCGACATTACGAAAATACGTCGCGGACCCGAGTCATGTGATCCAGAATGAACTTCTTTATCGGCAACTCAAGCCTGACTTGAGTTACG
>JAPQWV010003242.1:0-43859 GCA_027422505.1 Craterostigma plantagineum
CCTGTCTTCCTTGCAGAGATTGGTCAGGTGGTGGATGCGCCAGGAAAGGGTTATCTCCTCCGCACCCCAAACGTGTGTAAGCACATGCCCGTTCAACATAGTCCATCCTAGTTCAAGAACCTGCAAAAACAGAACAAGAAGCAGAGCAACCAGGAGAAGACAAGACAAGCGATAAAAAAAGTTAGGGGATTTGGAAAAATTAAAACTTCGTGAGTAAGCTGTGTCGGGAGAAGGTCGTTGTCCTTATCGCCACCAATTGATCCGCTCCCTCCAGTCCACCCCCCTCTGGAACGGGCAACTGCTCACAACCAAAACAAAAAAAAACAGAGCGAGAACCGAAAGAAAAAGAAAAGGACTAAAACACCCCTAGGACCAAGCAATACGCCAAACCCGCCGCATAGCACCAACTACAGGGCGTATTTGTGCGACAGGGTGGAAAGTCGCAAGCTAAGCAGAGCCTCGATTTCAGACACGATATGATCAGGTGTTCGTCGTCTTCCGTCATGCCACCTCCTGTTTCGTTCAGCCCATAGGTGATAGATCAAGGAGGCAAGCGCATGGCGTGGGCCCAGACATGCTAAGTGCCCACTCCGCCATTGAGGTGATGCCGAACGAATCCCTCGAACCAGTCCCTAAGAGGCCACCCAAACCGCATGTGTTCCCGGAGCTGTCGGAGGCATCGCCACGAAAAAGGGCATTTGTAGAACAGGTGCTGAGTAGTCTCCACTACCACATCGTCGCATAGAAGGCAAGTAGAGGTCCCCGCAGCCGCCGTCACCCATGGCTTGTCGCGCGTCGCTAATTTGTCTCGAATTAGCCATAAGATAATCTCATACCGTGGGATGGAAATTGGACCCCCAAAGAGTGTGCCGGTGGATAGAACGTCCCAGTCATAGGCTCTCCCTAGCCGAATGCATAGAAAAGAGGCCATTCCCAGACGCAATCCATCTCACGGTATCCTCCTCCCCAGGGTGAAGCGGAGGCAGAAGCGGGCCAAACTCCAAGTATTCGGTCGTGGTTTGCGCATGCCAGTGCCATCTATCTTCATCAATGACAGAGCTCAGCCTTGAGTCGAGGGGCAGCCCCATAACCTGAGGCCCGTGAGGGAATCTCTCGCCAAAGGACATGGAAGGAGACAAGGATCGGTCCAGACACGGGTCTTTACACCATTGCCAATGCGGAATTCAATAAGGGGCTGAACAGCTTGGCGAAGTTTCAAGAGTTTTCTCTAAGCCAATAAGTCCTTTAGGTGGCTCTAGTAGTCCAAAGTGATTCGTTGCGTAGCCTTGTCCGTCAAATCCATGTAGCCCAGATAGACTTATCATAACCATGCATCACGCTCCAAATAAGTCGCATCAACAGTGCCTTGTTGTCCGTCTCGATTGACCGAAGCCCTAGGCCACCCTCCTCCCTAGGTACGTAGATATCGTCCCATGCAACTTTGGCACTCGAGCCCCTCCAGAGAAAAGATCTAAGCCGACTCTCGATAGCTCGTATCACTCCATTGGGGATTAAAAATATACCAGCCCAATAAGTATGTATGCCAAGAAGAACCGATAATCAATTGGACTCGACCAGCATATGATTGAGACAAGTTAGTCCAAGAGCCAAGTCCGTGATCCATGTTACATAATAGTGGGTCACAGTCTGCAATCGAAAGCCTTGAGTTGATCAAGGGGACACCTAGGTATTGCACTGGTAACGAGCCCGAAGGGAAACCCATGATGCCTTGAATAGTGCCCTTCAGCAGCTCGGCTCTCTTAGAGATAAACATCTCACTCTTCGTGATGTTCGCTCTAAGACCAGCAAGGGAAGCGAAGAGGTCTATGCGGTCCCTAAAGATACTCACAGACTGGACATCGGCGTGCGAGAACAAGAGCAAGTCATCAGCGAAAGTGAGCATGAAGAGTGTCGTAGGTTCACATCTCCAATGATAACGAAAGCACCCACTATGACGGATTCGATCCTTAGTAATGCCGTGTAGAACCTCCATCACCAAGGTAAAGAGATAGGGGAGATGGGGTAGACTTGCTGTAGTCCCCGTCGTCCCTTGAAGAATCCTTTAGGTCGTCCATTAATGTTGACCGAAAAGCAAGGAGACGTAAGGCACGAGGGCATCCGTCCCACAAAGGAATTAGAGAAATTCAGCACCTCAAGGGTCAAAACAATGATGTCCCACTCTGCCTTGTCGTAGGCCTTTGCTAGGTCGACTTTAAAGGTCACGCTCGGGCAACCTGCACTGTTGTAACCGTGGAAAATCTCCTATGCTAGTAGAATGTTATCCAATATACATCATCCAAGAATGAAGGCCATTTGGGTTTGGTAAACGAGCTTCCCCAAGCAGCCCCGCAAGCGGTTGGCAAGAACTTTCGAAAGCTCTTATGGAAAGCGGCCGTAAATCCGTCCGGGCCAGGTGACTTGTTATCCCCTATAGAGAAGAGCGCATTCTTAATTTCTACATTCGTGATTGGTTGGGTAAGCAATTCGCCATCGGCTGTGCTGAGTTTCCGTGTAAGGAACGGAGTAGTAATGTCAGACCGCTGAATAGGCTCTAGTCGACTAGATTGTCCGAGGAGGTCTGTGTAAAACTGAACAAGTTCTGCTCGCATGTTATCCCTTCAAAGGTCGTGCCAGTTTCATCTTCAAGTGAGAAAATACAATTGATGGTCCGTCGTGTTGCCACTTTCTTGAAAAAGAACACCGTGCATTGGTCCCGTCTTTTAACCGTGCCACTTTAGCACGTTGGGATAACGTCGAATGCTTCTTCATGTTAACCGCACGAGCATAAACCAACCGGCAACGCTTCTCAAGAAGCAAAAGATTAGAGTCCATTTGTTCTAATAGTTGTTGCACAGTCTTGAGGAATCGCCGAGCTTCGAGAACGTTCCTATTAAGGTCTCCCTTTCCCGCCGAAGAGATTTGAGCGCTTGTTTGATCGATTCAGTCGGCGCAAAATAGAGAACATTGGATATCCACTGATGCTTTGGGTCCACGCCTCCTCCACCAAAGGAATGAAATGCGGGTCCTGCACGAAGAAATTATCAAAAGGAAGGTGTCACATTTAGTGCGCGATTGGGAAATAGCCTCCAAAATGAGTGGTGAATGGTCCGATGTGGTAGGTGTAGCGCATCCATAGGATAGATCCTCAAAGCGCGCGAACCACGGGGGATTTCCAAGCATCCTATCCAGTCGCCTCCAAACTCCCGAGGAGTCGTTTTGCTGATTATACCACGTTAAAAATACCCAACCCTCGGCAAGTTGATGAGGTCCGACGCGGTGAGGCAGGCTACCATGCCACGACAGCCCAGTAGGAGCCCCTCCTTGAGCTTCAGATCCATCAATAATCGCATTGAAGTCCCCCATGACAACCCGAGGGACCGATGCCCAGACTAGATATCGTCGTGAGGTCAGCCCAAAGATGATTTCGCTCCGCTCGGGTATTGAGGCCATATACGAAACTGATGTAGAAATCTAGACGTTCTTCTAAAATGCTAACTTTGCAATGAATAACTTGATTCATGAACGCTTCAACGGTGACCGCAAGATAGGTCTCGTCCCACCCCACCCAGATACGTGATGCAAGAACATTATCGTAACCATAAAACCACAGACATTGCTGTATCGAAGCTGCAATAGACGATGCATTTTGTTCCGACGCTCTCGTCTCAATCAGCCCAACAATCCGCATGGTATGTCTCCTGATCAACTCCCTTGCCGCCCATCTGTGGTCCAACCTATTTAGACCATGCATATTCCATGAGGCGACAGGAATCATAAATCACCCATAGAAAGGGCTGCTCTAGGACCCTTAGTGAGAAGATTAGTTTCCTCAAGGTCGGTGAGGACCTCAAACATATTATGGCCATCGACGGGGTGAGATGTCGTAGCATTTGTACTAGTAGACCCACCCAAGGTAGGTCTGGATGTCCATTCATCAAGGTTCAGAATGGGGCAGATTCACCAAGAGGGCCACATCTAACATGTCCAACTGAATTGCTCTCTTCGGTCACTTTGCTCTTACCTTTGTCTTCTACACGACGCCATTCACGTCATTGGGTCGCGGTGATGGTTGGCCCTGTGTTGCTATTGGAGTCCGTACGGGTGCCAGAGCTGTGTGCGGCTGTTTCGGCTGAGCTTTGGGGTATTGGGGTGCAGGTGTCGGGGTCTTACGGGACTGTGGCTGTGGGCGGTTCATGGGACAGCTCCCGACTCCATGGTTCCATGATTCGCACGGGGCGCACTTCCTGGGGCGCCATTCATACTCGACCTAAACAGGTACCACACCCAAGAACCCTCCATTCTCACTTGGTAGTCTTATGTTGAACTGCTCGGTGAATGGTTCAGTTAGAGTCTTCTCGATGGATACATGTGTATTCTAGTTGTTCCCCGATAGCTGTCATAGCGTCCGTAAATAAAGGCTTCCGATAACGCTTGTGACAATACTCATCCCTCTTTGTTCCAAAACTTCGATGGGACATTGCGAAGTTTGACCCAAAGCGGGATAGTCGTGTGATGCTTCTTCGCAAAACACATACCAGGGCACCAGTTCTCGAGGAAGAGCTGTAACGACCCTAGTTTTCTAAGTACGATTAGTGGCGGATTTCCGCAATGTAAGCCGCGGAAAGCATGTCTAACAAAAACATTTCGACTAAAATAATTTACATATCATAGAACTTCGTTTTACAAAACGGTCTCTATACATGGGCCGAAGCCCCAAAAATATCCTAACCCACTACGCCGCTCCGCACGTCACATCCATGTACCGCTCTCGCCCTCAAAAGCCCGTGGAGTCACCGCTACCAGCTGTTAGCTTAGCCCTGACGTTCATCGACGTCGGGCTCATCCATGCCTACAACACGTACAAGACTTAGCTATTGCCCAGTAGGTGAATATTAATGCAGTGTGCACTCATTCCCAATTCCAATTCTCACAACATGATATAATGCACCCTCTTTCCCACACTTCTATTCTATCTCAATATCAGGGCCCTAGGCTGGACTCGGCACCTCACGCGCAAATAAAATAAAATATATCATCTGGTCGCTCACGGCAGACTAGCGGTGCCCACGCCGATAGTGCGCTGATCGATCACGTCAACGTCCTCCTATCAGGTCGCCCCTTCCGCTACACAACTCATCCGACGGTTTGCACCTCGGGTCACTCACGTCCGAGTGGATAGATCGGTCACGTCCGTCTCTCGTCAGGTGCCCCGCAAGTCCAACCTCAACTCCGCTACGAGTCTGACTGCCTCAACCGGCACACTCTATGCCGCTCAATCGACACCTTAAGGTGTCACCACCAACGTGGCCATTATCCCTCACAATGTCGTGCGATGCCTTGCGTATATGTGATAACACATGAAAACGTGATGCCACATAAAACATACATAAAACACGTAAATCATCGAATCACATAATCACATAGTAGCAGGTAAGCATTTACGGGTCGTAGATGAATGATTCACCTACATGTCCTCCTGATAGGGTCAATCAAGAACTCTGATGAATCCCTAACATTTCGAACCTCTGAACGTTAAAATATTATCTTATCAGTATATTTGCTAATTCACGTAAGTCTAAAAATTCCCGAATTCTAGTTATCGAAAACCCTAAAATATCAAAACCCTAATAACCCCGAAAACTTTATAGTTATACCGAAAACTTTTGGGTTGTAGCTATGCCGAAAAGTTTCATGAACCCTTGCCGAAAACTTTAGGGCTTGTACCGAAAACTTTGAAAATGGAACTGAAATCTTCCAACTATTGGTTGATACCGAAAACCTCAAGGACAATTGTCGAGAACTTCTAGTGATGAAATGTAGTGTCGAAAACTTAACAAAGGGCGGGAACTTCACACGAAACAAGCCGAAAGCCTTAAAGTGTTAATGCCGGAAACCTTGGAGAAACACTTTTATGATACTGAAGATATTAGTAGGTCACGAAACTTTCCTTCTAAATATACTGAAAACTTTCATGGGTCTAATGACTTGTGTCGAAAACCTTAGGATGTCAAATATTATGGTTACCTAAAAAATCTAAGTGCCGAAATCTACTATTATTAATTATATGCCGAGATCTTTGTCTAAGTTTGAAAACAGCTATGGACCTAATAACAATTCAGACCTTAAAACAGTAATATACACCAAACACCTAAGTATTCTAATACTTGTTCTAGCACCGAAAACAAATTGTACAAACCCTAACTCATTTGTTTATCGAAAATTTGAAACTTAATCCTAACTAACAAACCATGCAAGCTATATATAATGGTTTACATACATAATCAAGTTCGGAAACTTCCCAAACTTATTCTAACCCCGTAGTAACATAACGTTCAGGCATCTAAATGTAAAAAAACATATTAAACACAACTGAATTTAGATATTGTAAATTTCCATACCACACTTTAGTTTTCGATATTGAATACTTGATGTCTTCTTATCGTTTTTCCTTCTTCAAGTTATGTTCGTTACTTCCTCCTTAGTTCTAAGTTATGAAGATTCTATATATATATATATATATATATATATATATATATATATCCGTAGGTGTGTTCTTATAAATGATAATGTATATTACAGTATTACCTTTAGATCATAGTTAACTATAATTTCCAAGGACACCACGTGTTGCTCTAGGGCCCTTTAGGGTTATAATTATAGTGACTATGATAATGTTGTCGAAAGAGAGTGATCGAGACTTACCCTTATTGTACCAAATCCTTATTTAGGTTCACGAAAAGTTTGCTCTGATAATCCATATATATATAGTACGAAACTTAAGTGTCTAGTTACCATCGGAATACTTGTCCATAATTATTCTTCATATCATGAAAAGTTTGTAATCCATTCACGAAACTTTGTTGATTTTATATTATACAATGAAAACTTTCTATTCAATTTTGAAGTTTCTATTTTTATTATTCTTGTTTAGATTTCGAAATTTATTTGAAACCATTCCCCTTAATTTCATCATCAAACTTCCTACTTAACAAATCATAGAGTTTACTTACATCAAAATTCCGCTATTAAAATTTACAGCTATTACACATGTGACGCCTGGGCCAGGGTGCACGGACAATAAGCGGCTCCTGGCAGGCTTCTAGGCGGCTATTGTGTCCGTTTCGTTGCCCTGGGCGGTTATTTTCGTTGTCGTTAGAACCTATTTCGAAAATTTGACGTTTTCATTGCACAACCTCTGGCAGTATGGTGCTGGTTCGGAGACGAACCAGGCAGAAGCTGGTGGGCATGTGACACCCGGGCCGTGGAGATGGGGGTGAGCCACTCGTCTTCTCGGATGTATGGGAGTACAGTCCGAGGTGGAAACAACGGGGAGGGTACATGAACGAACCGATCCGACACCCGAATGAGAGGGGATCCTGAGACTGGCAACGTATGGGCGTGTCAGGCTAAGAATCGTATAATAGACTTGATAGTACTACTCATATTACCAAGGTCAACCTACCTTTTCTGGAGTCCATCTATAGAAACTCCGAAGTTAAGCGTGCTTGACTTGGGGCAATCTAGTGATGAGTGACCCCTGTACAGTTTGTCAGGGTGCATGTGAGCGAGTGCACGAAGCACGCTGAAAGGTTAAATGGTGGTACAGTGAGGCCAGACTATCAGTTGGAGTATGGTGGGCCCAGCCCCACTAGTCCCGGTAAGAACCGATGCTAGTTGTGATGCCCGGGGCCGACGAGGGCGGGGAGTGATCGCCGGTGTCAAAGAGATGCACGGACAAGGAGCGGCTCCTGGCAGGCTTCTAGGCGAAGGGGTACATGAACGAACCGATCCGACACCCGAATGAGAGGTTATCCTGAGACTGACAATGTATGGGCGTGTCAGGCTAAGAATCGTATAAAAGAATTGATAGTACTACTCATATCACCAAGGTCGACCTACCTTTACGGGAGTCCATCTATAGAAACTCCGAAGTTAAGCGTGCTTGACTTGGGGCAATCTAGGGATGGGTGACCCCCTGGGAAGTTTCTCAGGGTGCGTGTGAGCGAGTGCACGAAGCACGCTAAAAGGTTAAATGGTGGTACAGTGTGGCCAGACTATCAGTCGGAGTGTGGTGGGCCCAACCCCACTGGTCCCGGTAGGGACCAATGCTATAGTGACACCCGGTATGGGACGGGTCGTTACAGGTGGTATCAGAGCACAACCTCTCGCAGTACGGTGCTGGTTCGGGGACGAACCAGGCGGAAGCTGGTGGGCATGTGATGCCCGGGGCCGACGAGGGCGGGGAGTGATCGCCGGTGCCAAAGAGATGCACGGACAAGGAGCGGCTCCTGGCAGGCTTCTAGGCGAAGGGGTACATGAACGAACCGATCCGACACCCGAATGAGAGGTGATCCTGAGACTGACAATGTATGGGCGTGTCAGGCTAAGAATCGTATAAAAGAATTGACAGTACTACTCATATCACCAAGGTCGACCTACCTTTTCGGGAGTCCATCTATAGAAACTCCGAAGTTAAGTGTGCTTCACTTGGGGCAATCTAGGGATGGGTGACCCCCTGGGAAGTTTCTCAGGGTGCGTGTGAGCGAGTGCACGAAGCACGCTAAAAGGTTAAATGGTGGTACAGTGTGGCCAGACTATCAGTCGGAGTGTGGTGGGCCCAACCCCACTGGTCCCGGTAGGGACCGATGCTATAGTGACACCCGGTATGGGACGGGTCGTTACACTAGTGACACCCGATATGGGACGGGATGTTACAAGAGCGGCTGCCCGTTCATGAGCCATGGCCCTCCTTCCATAACCGCGGTGCAGGCTGCCGCCGTCTTGAAACGGATTTAAAAAACCCATTTAGAGCAGCTCGGACTTCAACTAAATCAGCCCAAAATAGATCTGACGAACTGCTCTAGGTGGGTAAAGTAAGGCCGCTTCCCCAAAAAATACCCGACAAGGGTATGTTCCCATCTCGCCGACCCTTTACGAGCAACTTCCCAAGGTGGACGAGCCTCACCCTCAATCACCATCGGCGCCCTGTAAGATAATTCCATTCTCACCGGAGATACGCATCGTTGGTTCTCCCGAATGACGATAGCGCCTTGAGTCACGGCAGCGAAGGAGGGCCTGGCATTAACGTTTGGCTGCTGATGAGGGGTCATCTTCGAAGCCGGTGGGGTAGTCTGGCTGGCAGCCACAGTCGCTGTCGCATCGTCTGTCGGCAAAAGGGGCCCATTATTCGAAAGGCTAGGTCCAGGAGATGATGAGGGTTCGTTGGTGCAAATTCTGGGCTGATTTCCATGGTGGGTGTCATCGTGAGCGGTTGTTCTTCATCAGGCTCATCTTCCATGATCGGCCCTAAGCCGGGGCTGGCGGCAGCGTAGCCCGGCGCATAGGGATATGACGATCAAAATGGGCATCGCATTGTGGGAGTAAAAAGCCCGTGGAGTCGCTGTAATGTTATATTATTAAGGGAGTAAAAACAAAACACCATCACCTCATTACTTTTAAAAAAATATAAAAATAATAATAAATAAATTAAATAAAGGACATCAAAAACGAAAATGAGAGAGATGGAATTAATAAAGTTGGTGGGTATAATAAAATAAAAATTCTTACCTACAACTAATACAACCTCATTGGTTACATAAGGACAAGATAAGGACCGCTAATACACCTTATTGCTTTAGGCCAAATTTACAATCCATAAGATAAAGTAAAAGATAGGGAGACCACGTTGGGGAGAGCTCATAATCATCTAATAACCATTACCTAATTTATGGAATAAAAACAAAGGCTCCTCAACTAATACACACCTCATTTGGTGCATGAAGACAAGAATGATAATCAATAAGTAAAAGAAAGAAATAGAGAGGAAGGGACGAAGAGGAACTGAGAGGGAGAGGGAAGAAAGGAAAGAAAGAGAAAAGAAAGAAAAAAAAGAAAGAAGGAAAGAAAGAAAGAAAGAAAAAGAAAAAAAAGAGAGGAATAAGAGAAGGAAAGAAAGGGAGGAGGAGGAGGAAAAACCCACGGACACGTGGAGGGGCTCGGGATCGGAATTTCTAGGGTCGGGATTACGTAAATAAGGTAGGTGAAGATCATCTACATGCGTAAACAAAATTAGGGGTCGAGATTTTACGTGTTGCATGTCATGAAAGTGTATGTCTTACATGATCTCTTTCGATTTATACATGTTTATGTGCTAAATATGAATTTCTCGCATGAATTTCGTGTATGTGATTACATGTGTTATTAGAGTTAGAAAACTTGTGATTAAGAGGATGGAACAAAACTTGGGGAGGATTAGGGTTTTCTAGGGTTTCTTTATTTGGATTTGGCCGAGGGATGCAATTCGAGTAAGCAAATTATTTTTGGTGGTTTTGGATGAAATTAGGAAGTTTAGGGTGTGTGTAGATATTTAAGAAAATTCGGTTGGGGTCATTTGTGGCAATTTTCAGAAGTTTCGGATTTAAATAAATATTCAAAAATCTCATTCGGGTCATTTGTGAAATTTTAACTGGTCAGATTTGCAAATTTTTAGAAGTACGAGCAAATTTATGAATTTGGTAAAATGTCGGGTCTTAATTATAATCTTAAAAATCCTTGCAGATTTGAAAATTTGGGAAAATTTTGGATCTATTTGCAATTTTTAAAATTCGGGCAGATTTGAAATTTTGAAATTTTCGGGTCTTACATTGAAATTTAAAAATCTGGGCAGATTTGAGATTTGGGAAAATTTTTGGATCTTAAGTTATTTAAAATTCGGGTCCTTAAAAATAAATTATGAGATTTTCGGGTTTTAAATATTCGGAATAATATTTTGGAATTAGGAATTTAAGTGATATTTTGAAAGTTGGGCGTTAGAGTCTTAAATATATATTTTTCAGGGACCAATTGTGAAGTTTGGGTTTTAAAGTGAAAAGGATTACATTTTGGAACTCTTAGTGTAATTGGGGGGGGGGGAGTTCGGGAGTAAGGTTTCGGGCCGAGTAAATCGGAATGCGGGCTTCGTGCCCGATTATTTATGGTATGATAGTTTCTGAGATCGCGCCGAGATTATATCTCGGGCCGATATGTTGTTATTTAATATGTTGCATTTTATATGTTGTGTTTTACCTACACGACATTTGCATACACGTGGTACGAGAAGAGAGAACCGTGCGGAGTCATGGTGACATTTGCATACTTTGTGACCGATTGATGATCGTCGAATTGTATGAGTAGTGAGGTTAGGACTAAGGCGCACTATATGATTGAGATGTGGGGAGTGGGCCTCCCGAGCAACTGACCCTTGTGGGAAGTGGGGCCTCCCGAGCTACTGACCCTTGCACGCGTGTTGCCTTTAGTTCCTAGCCTAGGGCCCTGATGTGATGAGTTGAGATGAGATGAGATACGAGAAAAGAGTCGAGCGTGCATTCTGTGAGATGTGTCGGGATGGGAGTCGATTGAGAGCATTTGCATTCATGCATATTTTCATCTACTGGGCAAAAGCTCAGGGTTTACATGTGTAGGTACGAACGAGTCGGACGTTGAAAAACGTCACGACTAGGCGGCTGATGGCGGCGACTCCACGGGCGTTTGAAGCGGCGCAGTACATGGGACGTGACCTGTGGAGTGTTTTAAATTATGTTTCGTATTTTTTACTCTTTGGGCTTCGACCCAATAAATAAAAATGTGTTTCGTTAAATATTGTATATTTCGGGTTTAAACTTTTTGGGCTTCGGCCCAGTACTTGGATATTGTTATGTTTCAAAAAGTTTTTATTAAATGGGCTGTCCGCTGCGTAAACCCGCCAAAATACGTATTTGAGAAGTAGGGATGTTACAGGTGGTATCAGAGCGTTAGGTTATAGGTTCTGTAGACTGTCCATGTACTGCCGCTCAAAAACCTGGAGGTCAGCCTACGCCTGTAAGTTTAATACGTAATTATGTGCTTTACGATTTTCTGATATATGCTTTACGTCAATATTTGTGTGAATTTTATGCGCTCTTGGATGTGTTCGAAAGTTAGAGATTTCGTACTTTTATACATAGATTGGTAGGAGAATCTCGATTGAATTAAGGTAGGAAGAGAATGATCAGAATTCGGATCTTTTAATCGAATTTGGGGTTAATTTGTAATTCAGGTAAAAAAATTCGGGTCAATTAGGAAATTTGCAAATTTAAATTTTTGGCCTTTTCAAAACTTGGGCTTTGTCAATTTGGGCTTGACCGAATCGGACCAAGCTGAAATTCGGGAAGTTAAAGAAATAAATAAACGGCGAAATAAAATAGAGTCGAACAATATTAAATTTTTAAAACTCGGGGCTTGTATACAGTTTTGAAAATGAAACGAGGACGTAGAGAAACATGGGTTAATTGGGAAATGAGACGAGGATGTAGAGAAAACATGATAGAGTCGATGCATAACGATTACATAACTGAAAATCATATTACAACCCGAATACAAAAAAAATATAAGATAAAACATCGACGACGCTCGGGAAGTTCTGCCAGCGTCTTCTTCCGATACGCCCAAACAAGACACGGCTTCCCATGACTTCACATTTCACAAATTAGATGCATTTGCAGTGAGTAGCAACCCACATTACAAAAATGGCGATCGCCGCTGCGAGCAAAGCCAAAAGGGTGAATAACTCGAATTTGAGCCTTTCAAGATTTTCTCTCCAAAAGGGTTCTTGAGGGACATCCTCACGATCCGCATTTCCTCCATGGTTATCATTTCGAAGTTTAAATGATGTGGTTGGAGAGAATTGTGTTGTGGTGCAAACTAGCGTGCATCAAGTACCTATTTATAGGCGTGAGTGAAGCGAAGGATTAGCATCATTAATTTCGAGTTTTCTTCGAATGCCGTATAAAGATAAGCTTCATAAATTTTGATATCAGATTTTTCTTCGAATGCCGTAATCTCGAATTGAGAAATTACGCGCATGAAGAAAGTCACATTGGATTTATTATCACCAAATCTATTCTGAAATCTCGAAGAAAGATGTTGATATCCATTACGACAAAAGAAATTGTGCTGACCTTTAAATCAATGCCGTAATTACATGCACAACTTAGACTACGCTGTTGCATCAATGAAAAAGTACGGCGAAGTAAAGCACAAACACGGCTGAACTTCAGCCTATGTCCACGGGTCAACCAAGCTCCTTTCTTATTGATCATAACAAGAAAGTTACAGATCTCTATCTCTTCTACAACTATTGTGATTTCACCTAACGGTGATGTTCACTCGAAAAGAAGTTACATGCTCGAGAAGGTGAACTGGGAAATGTGACACATATAAGTTCAAAATCAATTTTAAGTGCGAATCCACGATTTATCTTCACCGTCCTTTTTAGCCAATCGAACGCTCCACAAGTCGCCACGTGGTCTTGCATTGCCGCGTGTTAGAGCAAGAATCGCATGCAACTCTATAAGTGAAATAGCACCTTCGCTTTCATCTGTCGATCTTTTCGCGCGGATATCCTACAAACTTAAATCTTCAGCTTTCAAATCATGACCATTAGATCGCGTGCCATCTTAGAACCAACGGTAGCTGCTCATCGCGAACTTCTCAGCGTAGTTTCTTCAATTTCGAAGAAGAAAGTCCCACTTAAATGGACGGAAGCTTGTGAAGAGAGTTTCGAGGAGTTGAAGAAATGACTGACAACAGCTCCTGTTCTCGCAATCCCCTCTGGTACCGAAGGATTCTTTGTATACAGTGACGCCTCTAAAAGAATGGCTTGGAGATGCGCGTCGATACAGAAGGGAAGGTGCAGAAGCCTCCCGACAAGTCAAACCGTATGAGAAGAATTATCCCGCGCATGATCTGGAACTCGCAGCAGTTGTCTTCGCCCAAAAAATCTGGCATCATTATCTCTACGGGGAATGGTGCGAGATCTACACCGACCATAAGAGCCTTAAATACTTCTTACCCAGAAGGAGTTAAATATGAGGCAATGACGTTGGCTAGAGCTCGTTAAAGACTACGACTGTGTGATCAATTATCACCCAGGCAAGGCAAACATAGTCGGTGATGCTTTGAGTCGAAAAGCAATCAACACTGAACTCCACCAGCTTAATGTGGAAGTGATCAATTTTGGCAAAATCGAGGCTAGAATGGCGGCGTTAACTCTTCAACCTACGTTGCTCGAGCATCGATCAAGAATGCTCCGGAGCAAGACGAGCTTTATCTGAAATTGACAAGCGAGCAAGAACGAGACTTCAACAGAATTCAAGTTACGAGGAGACGGGATCTTATTCTATAATAATCGCTTGTACGTACCCGATAGTGTAGGACTCCGAAATACCATAATGATGGAGGCACACGCCACTACATACTCAGTACACCCTGGAGCCACGAAGATGTACCGAGATTTATGAGAGACATACTGGTGGCTGGGAATGAAGGGAGACATTGTGACGTTCGTAAGCCAGTGTCTCAGTTGCCAAAAAGTCAAGGCGGAACATCAGAGGCCGGCAGGGATGCTGCAATCCTTGTCTATTCCCGAGTGGAAATGGGATCATATTATCATGGACATTGTCGTCGGCTAAATTGTGAAAGGCCACGACGCCATTTGGGTAATTTTAGATCGATTAACCAAATCTGCCCATTTTATACCAATTTGTTCGACTTCCTCCCTGGAGCAACATGCTGAATTTTATATTAAAGCAATTGTTCGACTTCACGGGATTCCTTCGTCCATCGTCTTGGAACGAGATTCGAGATTTCTGTCCAAGTTCTGGATGAGCTTACAGAAAAGCAATAGGGACGAAGCATTCGTTCAGCACCAATTATCATCCCCAAACCGACGGGAAATCAGAACGAACGATTCAGACCCTCGAAGATATGCTCCGAGTCTGTGTCCTAGACTTCAAAGGGAACTGGAGCAAATATATTCCTCTTATTGAATTCTCGTATACGGGCGCAAATGCCGGTCTCCGATACATTGGGAAGAGATCGGCTAGCGAGCACTCTTAGGTCCCGATATGATACGAGAAATGACTGAGGCGATCACCAAAATCCGAGAAAGAATGCAAACAGCCCAAAGTCGCTAGAAAAGCTACGCCGATCAGCGACGAAAGCCGCTAGAGTTCTCGGAAGGCGATCGGGTGTTCTTGAAAATATCTCCAATGAGAGGCGTGAAACGATTCGGAAAGAAGGGCAAGCTCAGTCCGAGGTATATTGGCCCTTTTCAAATCCTTAAAAGAATCGGGGAAGTTGCATACCAACTGGAGCTGCCAGCTTCGCTAGCCCAAGTCCACGACGTATTTCACGTATCGAGCTTACGTAAATACGTTGCAAATCCGAACCATGTGCTAGCAAATGAGTCCCTCTATCAACAAATCAAACCGGATCTGAGCTACGAAGAAGAACCGGTAGAGATTCTAATGCACGAAGTAAAGCGACTTCGGAACTAGAACATTCCGCTAGTCAATGTGCTGTGGCGAAACCAGGCGGTTGAAGAAGCCACATGGGAATGAGAGGACGACATGAAGAATCGTTATCCCAATTTATTTCTTTCGATGTAATTTCGGGGACGAAATTCTTGTAAGTGGGGAGGATGTAATACCCACGAAAATTTATAGGGGATTATTTTAATAATATTTGGAATGTGTGGAGTTGATTTTCGAACATATACCGATTTCTTCTCGAGACGAGCCCAAGATTTACAATTGGGCCCGAAAATTTAAATGGACCAAAAATTTATTTATGGGCGAAATGAAGAAACAATGGCCCAAAATAAAAGGTTGGAAGTTTGGTACTTTAATAAAATTTAAATGGGCCAAAAACAAGAAATGAAAGCCCAAATAAATAACAAATAAAAATATATATAATAATAATTAATACGTTTGGCCTAATAATATAAAATAAAAATGCCATATTTTTAATCTAAAGCGAAAAGGCCAAGATGAGAACTCATCATCACCTACCCTAACTTAATTAAGTTTATTTTGGTCCCATAATGTCAGGACCCGCTGTCCTCGTTACCTAATTCTAGCGTATCCTAGGTGCCTAACGATGCTTTAACTTAAAAGAAATGTGGAAATGCGTATGAAATTTTTTCCATTTATGTAACGGAAGTCGTTTCTATTCATGACAAAAGAATTACATGAATTCCTAACTTCATGTGAATCCTAATTACACAAGATGTGTATACATTCACGGAAAAAGAATCTCTATGCGCCCGGCCTCACAGGTCGTCATCCATGCACACACTTCCACCCCAAAAGCTGATGAAGCTTCAAAAGATTTGTCTTGCCACCTAAGCGATCACGTACCGTGGTCGCGTGTACCTACAACACATAACGTAGGGGATGAGCGATATGCTCAGTAAGTAGAAATCATGCATGACGTGCACGTGATAAAACCCCGCAAAGGCAATCCACGCCAGCGCATCTTACGTCTTATAGATCGAACTCAACCTCATATCTTTATCTTAGGGCCCTTGGCAGACTTCTACCCAGGTGTATACCGTAAAGAGCACTATCCAACCACGGGTATCAGCCCAAAGTATGAGGGCATCAAGCCAGCCATACTAAAGCATGAGGGAATCAACTCAACCACGCTAATCAGGGATATAAGGGCATCAACCCGACCATGAGGGCATCAACCCAACCATGGTATCCCTCGACGCATCAACGCCGTTCGTACACTGGCGACGCATCAACGTCGCCGACGGCGCATCAATGCCGTCTCGGTGCCCCGGAAGCCGCCCACTAACTTAGCTTATGACATTATTGCCTACCTCGGCATCTATTTTTCTCTATTTGCGACATAATCATGCACGCTCACTACTTTATTAACTCCAAGTGTTTCGTGCATGCCCGTGCATATGCAGAATGCGTTAATGCCATAACGTTAACTAACAATCATGAAATCATATCATACACATTCACATAAGCACGTAAGCACCTTATCACGTAATCACATAATTTAGGCACATACACACATATTATGTGTTGTAGTTGGATTTCCACTTACCTGGCGTCCGTAGATTAGTCGCTACCTGATTCGGGTATTCTCCTAACTCGCGACCTTTAAGCATAAATATTAGGGTCAGCACGCTAGTCACTAAGTTAATTACTTAAGGACTCGAAATTCCAAGTTGTGAACATATTTTACGGATGCTAATTATACTCGTGAAATCTAGCTAAATTTTACTAAGTATGGGTCGCGGGTTGCTACTTAAACAATTATAGGATTCGCCAATTTAAGTATGCCACTTAAGCCCCAAAGGTTCGCGCATTGAATCTTAGAGCGTTAAGGAGTTCGCAAAAATTCAAGTTCGCCAAATTCGACCCTTGCATGGATGCGAAATTCCTCCCTGGCTCGCGAAATTGATGAGTTCGCCAAATCGCTGGGCTCTCAAACGGGTTCGTCAAACTCCTCCGGATTCGTGAAGCGTTCGATTTGCGAAGTCTTGAATTCGTCGTTTGGAACTCGCGAAACGTTGGGCTCGCCAACTTTACCTAATTCGCAAAACTCCATTCACCAAGCTGCAACGAGTTCGCCATCTTTCCACAGCCCGCGACATGATGAGTTCGCAAATCCTTGGTTCGTCAAGTTGCTGTTCGCGAAGTAGCCCCGGCCCGCAAAATGTAAGGATTCGCCAACTACACTTGATTCGCCAACTTGGTTCGCAAAACCCTTAATTCGCAAAGTAGGGTTTGCACGAGTTCGCAAATCTCGTTCAACCCGTGAAGTTTTGTATGGTTCGCGATCCCTTCCCAATTCGCAAAACTCGTTGTGCGATTTGTGGAATCCGCAATACTTAAGTCTGCGAATCCATGCAAGTGACTTAGTTCGAGTTTGCGAACTTGTTTCTCCTAGAGTTCGCGATCTCGAGTTCGCAAAGTTCGTGTTTCACGAACTCGTCCCAACTAAACACGTTCTAATTCGCAATATACTAGTTTTTAAGGATCGAAAAGCTACGTTTGTAAGAACACCTTTGAAGGCCTGATTTGAACCCTTAAAACCCTATAGTTCGAGTTTAATTCAAAATGCAGATTTAGACCCATTCCTCGTGCCTGATAATCCCTAAGACAAGTCATTAGAGAGTTAAAATTACCAAATCACGGTTAGAATACCTTAGGTCATTAAAATCGCTCAAGCCCTAGAGAATGGTATTTTCGTGCCTTTGGTCCCTAAAATATACTACTTCTTGAATTAAATATAAGCACCATGGTCGAAGAACGATACCTAATTCAAAGCTCCCGTGAAAGTACTTCGTTCTTCTTCTTCTTCTTTTCCTTGTTTGCGCTTTTGTTATTTTCCTTAGAATGGTGTTCACGGACTCGAAATGGCTTTTAGGTGATTGTTTAGCAAGGAATATGGAATTTGACATGAATTCCCTTATTTTAGGGAATTTTGTCCCCTTTTTATTCACTTAGGCCTAAGTTAAATTTCTAGCCCAACACTTTAGCTCAACTCCTAATCTCTACACACTTATCAAGTTGGACCCTAAGTGACTTGGGCCTAGCACTTGAACATGTAGTCCAATTCTTATCCTTAGTCTACGTTTCGAAAACCTAAATAAATTACAAGTCACGTGGCCCAATTAGATGCGTCAAATTCACAAGACAATTAAGCACGCATTTTAACAGGTAAGTATTACAATCACCCAATTAAATGCACGGAATTCACACAATTTCACCCATCATTTTTGCAAATTTATTGGCCCTACACTTACAGGGACCCGGGTGCTACACATAATGTTATATTATTAAGGGAGTAAAAACAAAACACCATCACCTCATTACTTTTAAGAAAACATAATAATAACAAATAATAAAATAAGGACATCAAAAACGAAAATGAGAGAGAGGGAATTAATAAAGTTGGTTGGTATAATAAAATAAAAATTCCTACCTATTAATGCAACTAATACAACCTCATTGGTTACAGGACAAGATAAGGACCCCTAATACACCTCATTGCTTTAGGACAAATTTACAACCCATAAGATAAAGAAAAAGATAGGAGGCCACGTTGGGGAGAGCTCATCATCATCTAATCACCATTACCTAATTTATGGAATAAAAACAAAGGCTCCTCAACTAATACACCTCATTTGGTGCATGAAGACATGAATGATAATCAATAAGTAAAAGAAAGAAATAGAGAGGAAGGGAGGAAACCGAGAGGGAGAGGGAAGAAAGGAAAGAAATAGAAAAGAAAGAAAAAAAGAAAGTAAGGAAAGAAAGAAAGAAAAGAAAGAAAAAGAGAGGAAGAAGAGAAGGAAAGAAAGGGAGGAGGAGGAAAAAACACACGAACACGTGGAGGGGCTCGGGATCGGAATTTCTAGGGTCGGGATTACGGAAATAAGGAAGGTGAAGATCATCTACATGCGTAAACGAAATTAGGGGTCGATATTTTACGTGTTGCATGTCATGAAAGTGTATGTCTTACATGATCTCTTTCGATTTATACATGTTTATGTGCTAAATATGAATTTCTTGCATTTCGTGTATGTGATTATATGTGTTATTTCGGCCAGCTTAATACCTTGATCTTTGTGAAGTTTAGGTACATGAACACATGAGATTAGAGTTAGAAAACTTGTGATTAAGAGGATGGAACAAAACTTGGGGAGGATTAGGCTTTTCTAAGGTTTCTTTATTTGGATTTGGCCGAGGGATGCAATTCGATAAGCAAATTATTTTTGGTGGTTTTGGATGAAATTAGGAAGGTTAGGGTGTGAGTAAAGATTTAAGAAAATTCGGTTGGGGTCTTGAAATATTCAGAAGCTTCGAATCTAAATAAATATTCAAAAATCTCGGTTGCGGTCAATTGGAAATTTTCAGAAGTTTTCGGGACTAAATACATATTAAAAATCTCTTTTGGGTCATTTGTGCAATTTTAAAAGCTTTCGGGGCAGATATGCCAATTTTTAAAAGTACGAGCAGATTTAAAATTTTGGTAAAATTTCGGGTCTTAATTGTAATTTTAAAAATCCGGGCAGATTGAAAATTTGGAAAAATTTCGGATGTATTTGCAATTTTTAAAATTCGGGCTGATTTGAAATTTTGAAAATTTTCGGGTCTTAAACTGAAATTTTATAAATCCGGGCAGATTTAAATTTGGGAAAATTTTCGGATGTTATGTAAAAAATTTAAAATTCGGGTCCTTAAAAATAAATTATGAGATTTTGGGGTTTTAAATACAAAATTCGGAATAATATTTTGGAATTAGGAATTTAAGTGATATTTTGAAAGTTAAGCGTTAGAGTCTTAAATATATTAGTTTTTATGGACCAATTGTGAAATTAAGGTTTTAAAGTGAAAAGGATTACATTTTGGAACTCTTAGTGTAATTTAGGGGGAGAGTTCGGGTGTAAGGTTTCGGGCCGAGTAAATCGGAACGCAGGCTTCGGGTGAGATCGGGCCGAGATTATATCTCCGCGATATGTTGTTATTTAATATGTTGCGTTTTACCTGCACGACATTTGCATACACGTGGCACGAGAAGATGCCGTGCGGAGTCACGGTGACATTGTAAAGTGTCGACGAGTGGGGTAGTTTGTGACTAGATGGTCGTCGAATTGTATGAGTAGTGAGGTTAGGACTAAGGCGCACTATATGATTGAGATGTGGGGAGTGGGCCTCCCGAGCTACTAACCCTTGTGGGGAGTGGGGCCTCCCGAGCTACTGACCCCTGCGCGCGGTTGCCTCTAGTTCCTAGCCTAGGGCACTGATGTGATAGTTGAGATGAGATGAGATATAAAAAAAAGAGTCGAGCGTGCATTTTGTGAGATGTGTCTGGATGGGAGTCGAGTGAGAGCATTTGCATTCATGCATATTTTCATCTACTGGGCAAAAGGCCTAAAGCTCAGGGTTTACGTGTGTAGGTACGATCGAGTCGGACGTTGAAAACCGTCACGACTAGGCGACTGATGGCGATGACTCCACGGACTTTTGAGGGTGGCGCAGTCCATGGGACGTGACCTGTGGAGTGTTTTAAATTATGTTTCGTATTTTTTTACTCTTTGGGTTTCGACCCAATAAATAAAAGTGTGTTTCGTTAAACATTTTATATTTCGGGTTTAGACTTTTGGGGCTTCGGCCCAGTACTTGGATATTGTTATGTTTCAAAAAGTTTTTATTAAATGGGCTTTCGGCTGTTTATGCTGTGTAAACCCGCCAAAATATGTATTTGAGAAGTAGGGTCGTGACATCGTTTGACTTATGAAAATGCCATCGTCGATGCGTGACTTGAAGTCCCAAATGGAGCTGCATTTCGCCCATGTGACTCATTTCGAATTTGCTCTTCATTAAATCTTCGAATTTCTTGCAGAGTCGGGGATTTGTCGATCCGAAGATGATCCCGTCGACGTAAACTTGGACGACCATCAGATCTTTTCCTGTAATTTAATGAAGAGAGTCGTATCGATGGTTCCTCGGATAAATCAAGACTTCAAGAGAGAAACTCAGAAAACTAAAAGCATAGGAAAAACAATCGGGTGTGAGAGAAGAGCGAAGGGCAATTTTTGAATTTTCCATCGAGCGGCTTCTACACCACCGCTGTCTCCGGCTGCCCCAGAGGTTGCGCCGGCCGGTGGTTGGTACTGATTTTACTGTAATCAAGGGATAGGGTTCGATTGGTCTATTGGATGGTGTCTAAATCGGATGTGTCGGATTCTTCGGATCGGCAAGATCTCTTCACGGCGTAGGTGCTTATGTACGTGGGCCATGGGTCGCCATCGGCCACGAGTGATGCGGCGGCACAAACGGGTATGAGCGATCTCCCTGGTCGCGCAATTGGAACGACATAACGGAACGAAGACGGCACTTCTGTGGTGGCTGGTTCTGATCGTTCGGCGGCAGCACCGGGCTTACCAGATCTGGCAGCACTGAAGGCGGCATATCCGACTTTCGCTGCTTGCTTCGACGAGGCGTGGTACCATGCCCTAGTTGGCCGTGTGCATGGGCTGAACCAGAGCGGGCCGTCCAGCATTTCTGATGCTACGGCGATGGCGGTGGGGGAGCCAATTGGATCGCCGACTCAGCGTGGGCCTATTCCGCCCAAGGGCATTCTGATGCATACTTCACGTCCCATCCCTTGGCGACTTCCCTGGGTGCAACCTGCTACGCCGCCGGTGCGAGGGCTAAAGGCACGATGGAGCATGGCCATGGGACTGATTGACGCCGACGAGCAGGTGGATGAGGAGATGATTGCTGAGCCCGCTACAGTGGCTGCGATTAATGCCCAAACTTCACCAACTAGGGTTTCTAATTTGAGTGTGCAATCAGCTAGTTCGGCACCAGCCACGACGGATGTGTCGATGGAGCTCGGGCACGCGATGGTGGCTGCATCACCACTTGCGGGTGGATCTTTCACAACGGCCCATGTGGAGGTGGGGAAAGATCCGACAGTCACTGACAATTCCTATCTTTGGGCTGTCACGGGTCGCGTGCCGTCGACCAAACGGCCCTTGGTGGTCAGCGACGGCTTACACTTACTTACACTGAGCCCACCATTGTTGGTAGTATTCCTGGGTGAACACGCTAGTGTGCTACTTTCTTGGGAAGAAACCGTATTTCACATTTGTTGAGAAATTTTTACGTGCAACTTGGAAGGGCTTGTTGGAGGTCCGTGCAACTATTAGTCGCTTCTTTAAGTTTCGCTTCGAGCTTCAGCAATTAATGATGCATTGGAAGGTGGCCCCTGGCCTATGCAGGGCCAACCGTTACTTCTGGAGGTTTGGCGCCCAGTTATGTTCTTCGAGAGGAAGTAGATTAGTGAGGTTCCATTGTGGGTCAAGCTTAGGAATGTACCAAGTGAATTTTGAACTCAAGAAGGGTTGGGGATAGTGGCAAGCGCTGTCGGACTCCCCCTCTTTGTTGATGGGGTTACGGCGAAAGAAGATCGTATTGATTATGCGCGCGGTTTTGTGATGATGAGGTTAGGGGCTCCATTCGTGGAATCCTTGACTATTCGAGTGCCGTTAGAAGACGGGGGTTGCGCTGGGCGAGGTGGCTGTCAGGGTAGAGTATGAGTGGCTCCCGACAAAGTGCACTACATGTGCGACATGGGCGTACGGGGATGCTCACTGCCCTAAACGCGAACATCAGGCACAGTGCAAAGCTAAATCGAGGCCAGATGCCTCTCGTGAAATGCCATGGCCGACAGCCACACACAAAGAAA
Source organism: Craterostigma plantagineum (assembly GCA_027422505.1). Lineage (NCBI taxonomy): Eukaryota > Viridiplantae > Streptophyta > Magnoliopsida > Lamiales > Linderniaceae > Craterostigma > Craterostigma plantagineum. Next base: position 23,080 of record JAPQWV010003242.1, read on the forward strand.
AGCACGAGCAACAAGGCCAGCTACAAACTACTACTCGGCCGATCGTAACTGACAGTCGAGTGGAGGTTCAGGATCGGCCACACCATGAGGGGCCTCATCAGGACCACTCCAGCAACGATCGTGGCCGTGGACGGCAAGCGGAGTGGCGGCAGGTGGGAGTACGCGGAAAGGCAGTGATGGTGGCGTCGTCTATGCCCACGCATCGGATGGGACAAACTACTTGTACCGGAGCAGATAAGCGAGTTCTTCGAGGAGCCCGCATCTTCCACGCAATGAGGGGGATGACGAGCAAGCTAATCACAACTCCTTTACGTTGCTAAGGGGCCTGAATGAGGACGATGATGTCGCCAATGATACACACACTAAGGGCCCTAAAGCGCATGCAGCCCTACCGGTTCATTCATGATACCGGTTGGTTCGTGGAACGTGCGTGGTCTTAACTGGCAAGACCACAGGAGGGCGGTGGGGGAATGGATTGCGCATGGGGGGTTATGCATTGCATTATTGGACTTCGTGAGACGCGGGTGGCCGCGTCCAATGCAACGCATATTTCAGAGGGTATTCGGCCGCGCTGGACCTGTTTTTTTTACTATGATGATGGTCCCGATACCTGCATTTGGGTGGGCTGGGACCCTTCTTGGCTTTGCGTCACAGTTATCGTGAATCTAGTTAGGTTGTTCATTGCCACGTGGAACAGCTTGATACGCGGGAACACACGTTTATCTCGTTCGTGTATGGGAACTCTCGAAGGGAGGATATAGTGCCCCTCTGGGACGAGTTGATTCAATTCTCTGCTTTACGTGTTGAGGATGCCTGGGTGGTGACGGGGGACTTCAACACTATCCTGCACGCGGGTGATGGCCGAGTGGGTCCACCTCAAGCGAGGGATATGTCAAACTTTCAGGCATGTCTTCTACGAGTCGACCTTCTAACGCTCCCATCGATGGGCGAGGAGTTCACTTGGTATAATCAGCATGCTCGGCAACCCACGGTGGTTTGCTAGATGGCCGGATGCATGTTTTCGTTCTGAGCTCCCTGCCACATCGGACCACTTGCCTTTGTACTGGGGAGACGGCGTCTAGACCGCGGGGTGCGAGTTTCCGCTTTGAGAACTTCCTTACTAAGGAGGAGGGTTTCTTGAACCATGTCCAGCGTGTTTGGAGTATTCACATGGCCGGTTTTTCTATGTTTGTGCGGGTCCAAAGGCTTAAGTTACTGAAGCCTATCTTCATGTACATGCGACGCACCAAGGGGGATCTTGCTGCCAATATTGCGGATGCATTGCACTTCTTGGGGATTGCACAGGATTTCGCAGCGAGACATCCCCTAGAGGTTTTGTTCCATGATCTCGAACGACATTTTCGTTATCTTTATGCTAGGGCGGTTGAGGTCGAACATACAGCGTTATCCCAACGGGCGAAGCTTGCTTGGCTCAAGGACGGCGATTAGTGCTTGTAGCGACCCCCACCTTCTAATTACTAATTAGCGATAACTCACTTAGGGCTTAGCAGCGAAAGCCGCGGAGAACCCATTTTACAAAAACATTTATTTGTACAAAATGTTACTACGAACGGGCCGATGGCCCAAATCATCCTATCACTCTCCCACAGGTCGTCATCTATGTAGAGCCACACCCTCAAAACCCATGGAAGCTCCAATAGCCAGCCTCCACAGTCGATTACCTACAACACGCAAACACTGAGCCATTGCCCAGTAGGTGAAATAGTGCACATGCACGTGTGACTCACTCACGTTCACTCACCCCCAGTTCTCACTAATGCAATGCCACTCACTATCACTCATCACAACCGGGATACACTCACCACCTCACAACGGGCTCCGGGATTCATACTGTGCACCATCACGCGAAATTACTACCACGATCACGAACACAACCACAACACGATCACAACACTACGGCAGTGGCCTACACTGAGCAGCCTCCCCGAGCCGTATCAGGTCACACTCTCAGGTCGCCTCTTCTGCCAATGCGGTGCCCACGCTGGTAGCCTACGCTAGGTCCGTAAGGGTGCCCAGGTCACAATCTCCAGGTCGCCTCCTCCCGCATGCGACAGCGTGGCCTACACTAGCTGGCCTACTTGGGGATGTCCCAAGTCGCTCCTTTCTAGGTCGCCCGCAGTCTGTCGCATAATGTCCAACGGGGCAATGGCTCACCGTCACAGGCGCTGGCGCACAGCAGATGCCCACACTCATGTGACTCCTCTACGGGTCGACAGCCAATATCGGCTACACGCTCAATAGGTACAACATAGTACCACCGTTCCACCACGGCTCCGTGATATGACGTGTAATGCACATGCAGGCATTTACGTGATAATACATGAAACGTGATGCCACATGAAACGCACATAGTACACGTAAAACACAAAATTCATCGAAGCACATAAATGCACCACATTATATCACATTTGTGTTAACGTGTTGTAGATGGATATTCCATCTACCGGTCCTCCTGCTACTGTCGACTATGAAATCCGGTAGAATCCCTAAAGGTCGAACCTCTGGGCAAATAAATATAGTATGTTTACTAATATTATACATGTATTAAAGTAATAAAATAATTATATTTTAATACTAACCTAAGTTAAGTTAGTATTTAATTGTAATATATTTAGGTTCGATCATGTGGAGTAGAAATAAGTTTCGATCGAAACTTGGGGTATCCCATACATGAGTCGCCTGATTGGTATCATTTAAAATCTAGTTTCGGTCGAAAGTATTCTCACATAATAATTACATTCGCCCGGCCCAATTTAACTTGTCGGTCAACAGCTTATTAATTTTTTTTTCGGTCCCGAGGTATCCCCACACTGCCCGGCTATGGGCTAATCGCCACACACTCCAGAGGTGGGACTAATCCCCGGGGTCAGATGGATACATCCCAAACCCACCCAACAACGATAGTCATGGGCCTAAAGCCCATGGGGACTTTCCAAAGTCATGTGGGAGGTGGGGTTCGAACCCCTGACCTCCTAATCACATGAACTTTGGATGCCTCAGCTTGGCCACTAGAGCCAAGCCTCATTGGCATCAACAGCTTATTCTCACTAGGCGATTTTATTGTTGGCCGAAAGTCATCATAGTGAAATTAATAAAATATTCTAAAACTTGGGAAAATCTAAATCGACCGAAAGTTATTTCATTAACCCAATTAGTAAGATATCTAGTTCGGCGGTTCATTATCTGTCGAAACTCATCATATCAAAATTACTACTAAGATTTTAATTACTCTAATCGTTCGAAAGGGACACATAGTCTTCATAGAATCGCCCGGAAGTTTCTTGTTTAGTTCACTAGTCGAATCTCACCTTTGCTCAGCTAATCACTATCGATCGAAAGTCATTATGCTAGAGTATTAAAATATTCCAAGGCCTGATATAACTCAATCGGCCGAGAATTTACTTCGGCCTTAGTCAAGAATCGGGTCAACTAGGAAAACCCTAGTTTCGGTCAACACACTCAAATCGCCCGATTTCTTCAAATTTCTTAAGAACAATGAAATCCCCTAAAATTATCAGAATTCTTATCACCTTCAAAAATTATACTATTTCCAGAAAATGATACACCTTAAAGCTCTCAATTTTTAAAGAACCGATTAAACCCTAAAGGTCACTACAAGTTTCGAAATTTATTAATACCCATATCATCTTAATTACTTATGAACCTATACTGAAAATTAGGTTTTCTATAAACATTCTAAAGTCGAAAACCTTCCCTGAGTCATACAAACAATTACTAAATATTAAAACCTATTATAATATGCCTAAACTTCTTCTATGTCGACATCTAAGAACTGAAAGCACCAAGTTCTCGAACACAATACACCCCGGCAATTAAACCCTTACGAATTTCAATATCCTTTGAAGGTAGTGAAAATGCCTACATCGACATGAAAGGAAAATATAATCATGGGTCAACACCTAAATATCATGGTCTTCGTAAGTTACATAATTTTTAAGGTCATCTTATGCACTTGAGTAACGAAATATTGAGCATAAACAACTTCATCTATTATAATTTCCATACCTTTCCTTAACAACCAAGTTCTTGAATTTGTTGAAGTTTTCAAGAGTCTCTTAGTCTTTGTTTTTCTCCTACTTGGTTCTTCTTTCGTGGGTTAGAGAGTTTCCTTAGCGTTTGTATTGATGACCCTTTCGTAACTATTTTGTCATAGTTATTAGATAGATATAAACACTTCGAACTTTGGAATTGATTAGACAAGGTGGTGGAAAGTTACCTCACCTCTTACGTAATTTATAACTAATCTTAAATAAATGGGCCTTATGTAACATAATTTAACTATCTTAAAGAGGGCCCAAATCCAATTTGTATTATTCTTATAAATTTCGAGTAATCCTTATGTTAAATTCCGGAATGATTTAAAACTTTCACAGTTTATATTCTCGTTCGTAGAAATTTACTAGGAAATTTTATTCCTAATATTTTCTTCGTTAATTAACTTGAAATTTCTAATCGTAATTCCGCTTTACATTTTGTGGGTATTACATCCTCTTATTTCTTCGGGATGGTTGCGGTTCGGTGCGCTACCGATCGCATCATCTCGCTGGAAAGCCCAACTGGGGACCTTCTAGATTACTCCAGAGGCGGTGGAAGGGGAGTTGCTTGGGTTTTATCAGGTTTACATGGTCAATCCGTGCGATCTACACCTGTCGAACTGGTTGAGGTGCAGGGGGCCGTTAAGCGCACACTTTCCCCAGCTACGTCTTTAGACATGGTCCGGCCGGTTGACGAGATGGAGGTAAAGCTGGCGCTCTTCTCTATAGGGGATGAGAAGGCGCCGGGCCTGATGGGTATACAGCTGCTTTCTTCAAAGCGGCGTGGGGGACTGTGGGCCCGAATGTGTGATACGAGCAAAGCATGACTTCTTTACTACTGGCCGCCTACTGAAGGGGCTGAATAGTACGCTTATTACTCTCATACCTAAGTGTGAGTCGCCACGCCGGTCGACAGACTTCCGACCTATCTCGTGCTGTAACGTCTTATACAAGATCATCTCGAGGTGTTGACGAACCGGTTGAGGCCAGTGCTGGGGGGCTGGTTCATGCATCGCAGACGGCGTTCGTACCGGGAAGGCGCATTAGTGGCAACATACTTCTGGCGTAGGAACTTTGCCTGTGCTACACGAGCAGGGCCGACTGCCGCGCGCTATGCTTAAGGTGGATCTGGTCGAGGCATATGACAAGGTGGAATGGAGTTTTTTATTGGTGATGTTTCAGGCGATGGGTTTCCACCCACGATATATAATCAGTAGATACGGAGCTGCTTGACGACGCCCACCTTCTCCATCAATCTGAATGGATGACCGGCTGGTTTCTTTGCTGGCAAGAGAGGCTTTTGCCAAGGGGATCCTATTTCACCTTATCTGTTCACACTCGTCATGGAGGTGCTCCATAGCCTAATTGAGAGTCGTCGTATCCAAGCAGAGCCGCAGTTTCACTATCACTGGCGTTGCGAATCCATGTCACTCCGTTCGCAGATGACTTCCTCCTGTTCTGTCATGCTGATGTCATTTCTGTAGGGGTGCTGAAAGGAGCTTTGATGTCTTTCTCTCACTTGTCAGGGTTACATCCTAATCTTGATAAGAGCGAGCTGTACCTCTCATGGAGGGCGGAGGGCCTGAAGGTACAGCTGGAATCTCTGACGGGTTTACGAGAGGGTCTCTTACCTGTGCGCTATCTGGGGGTACCGCTGATTGCTTCACGACTGACGATCAGTGACTGTGCTCCACTATTACAGTGAGTTGATGCGCGCTTAGCATCATGGCTGAACCAAACCTGATCTTATGCGGGTAGGGTCCAGCTAATTAAATCGGTGCTCAGGCGTTACACGTCTACTGGTCAGGGGTCTTCTCGCTGCCCAAGGGTATCGTTCGTGTCCTGGAGTCGAGATTTCGGCGGTTCTAAAGTGGTGTGGCACCTCGGTAAAGGTTGATTGGGATGATGTCTGTCTTCCAGTTGCCGAGGGAGGGTTGGGTCTTCGCTCAATCGCCACTGATAACAGGGCTCTTCTGGGCTAGCTCCTATGGAGGGTAATCACCTGGGACGCTGACTCGATTTGGGTGGAATGGTTGTACAGTACACGTCTGCATACATGATCACTTTCGATTGTCACCGTTTCGGCCACCTCTGCGTGGAGCTGGCGGAAGTTGATGCAGCTGAGGCGGGTGATCCTTCCTTTTATTTCTTTTTCAATTAGTGATGGTTCGCCGTTGTTATTATGGGAGGACCCATGGCTGCGGGCTGTACCATTATTGGAGCGCTATCCTAGAGGCCCGCTTGCGATGGGGCTGCCAGTGTGGACCCGTCTAAGTGCGGTCATAGATGCGTAAGCTTGGAATTGGCTGGAAGGTGGGAGGCTGGGTATATTGACTTTAGTCGTCATCTTCCATCGCCTAACCCTAGAAGGCGTGATGCGGTATGTTGGACGGCGGCGACAGATGGTCGTGCAACGGCATGATTGATCAGGGAGGCTTTGCGCACACGTCGACAGACAGTCTCTTGGGCGGCCCTGTTCGGGGGACCCTTGAGGATTCCTTGCCATGACTTCATCTTGTGGTTGTGCATTCAAGACCGCTTATCGACTAGAGATAAGCCTTGTGTGGCACAGCGCGCTGGAACTACTGCTTGTGCTCTCTGTGATACACTGCAGCAGGGAGATTGTTCAGCACCTATTCCTTGACTGTGCCTTTTCCGCCATGGTGTTCGGATTCTGCGGAGGAGAATCAGATGGGCTTGGCCATATAGGAATGGAGACAGGCTATACAGTGGGCTGCGTTGCGCTGGCGGGGACAACACCTGCTACAGGCTGCTTACCGTCATGTCTTAGCTTCAGTGGTTTATCACCTCTGGCAGGCCCGCAACAAGCGCTGGAAGGAGGGGACAATCATGACTCCGGACAGGCTAGTTCTTGACATGGTTTGCATGCGACTACTTTGGACGTCGACCAAGTTTGATCTACAAAGGGCGGTTATACGGAGACTTTGACGTGTAGCTTGGTATTTTAGTTATTTTGCCATTTACTCTGGTGGTGTTTTCCAGTACTCTGTTACTGGTTTGCCTGTGAGGGATATCCCCTCACTAATCTATAGATTCATCCATTTTTATAATATATACACGGAATATCCAAAAAAATTTCTTAAGTTTACGACTATTGAGATCTCGAGAGAGAATTTTGCTTAGAGTGAGAAAGTTTCTTGTGTTTCTATCTCTAGAAATTCGAATTGCAAGCCTTTTGGATCAATTGACTAACTTTTTCTCTATTAAGCTCAATGTTTACAAATTGACTTATACCAAGCAAAGGGGAATAAAAAACAATCTAGTATAATCTATGAAATAATACAAGAAAAGTCCGTAATTACAAAGATAGCTAGTTAAAATCAAAGCACAATTACAAAGCTTTATTTACAACTATGATATCTATCTAAAGGAACTTAGAGCTTAAACAATCTTCGTAAGTTTAAAAATCATCGAAAGAAACTTTAAATTTTAAATCTTAGTATGGTGTGATGGCGATCACAAACACCATTATTAAACTCAAACAAAGGAACACGTAACTTTAAATTCATATGATTCGATAAAATTTAGGAGTTGATGTTGGTTAGAAACGATCTTGACTCTCGATAGCGGCTTACGTCATCATCATTTGAGTCAATCAATGTGTGTTACGTAATGTGGCGCCCGATGTGTAAGGAGGTGTGCACTGGGAAGCCTACGTGGGAACTAGGAATAGTATTTTAGGGCGCACCAATGTATGGATAGGTTGATGGACAGGTTGAATCTTATTTACCGTCAAATAAAATTAAGAATATTATTTTCATTTATAATAAAGGCATTAATTATTATTTTTTTTTTTTTCATCGAATTTAAAGTTACCTTGCATCCGGCAGTGCGATAAATAAATAAAACACCCAAATGTTGAGTTGGACGTTCACTGGCGTGTGACATATAATTTCTTCTTCAAGAAAATCCGGCTATGAAGCGACTTGGCTTGATATAGCTTATCAAGGTGATCCCAGATTTCCTTTGCACTAGTTTTTTTCCACGACGCTCGACAATATATCATCTGCTAATGCGAGATGAATATTGTCAGTAGCCTTTCCATCAATCTTTGTGGCGACCCTCATTTCTAGTCATACTTAGTGGCGGATTTTCGCAACGTAAGTCGCGGAAGACCCGTCTAACAAAAACTTTTTCCTACGATATGATATATTACGACAAACGTAACCTACATCGTCGTAATCATACAAAGGCCGAAGCCCCCAAAAATATCTATCATATCAAAACATTCTAACTTTGCTCCACAGGTCGTCATCCATGTACAGCCTCGCCCTCAAAAGACACTGGAGTACCGCCGTCAGCCTGCCTCAGCCTCGACGCGCATCAGCGTCGGGCTCGATACCTACAAAACACATAATACGTGGAATGAGTTTATAAAAGCTCAGTAAGTGAAAACCATGCATGCAATGCACGTGACCTAAATAGCGAAGGCATCCGCGCCAATGCTATCTACTTCTCACATTTTTTTGACCTTTCATAACATAATTGGACCCCTTCGGCTTTCAATCTTACTATGCACCATATAGAGTTCAAACCCCTAAGGGTATAAATATGTGATAGTACACACACTGGGAGGCTAAACCCGAGTACTCCATCTGTGCTTATCCCTATGACGCCTTTCAATCCCAATGCGGTCCCATTGAGAGGCTAACAGTGCCTTTCAATCCCAATGCGGTCCCATTGAGAGACTAACAGTGCCTTTCAATCCCAATGCGGTCCCATTGAGAGGCTAACCCGGGCACACAAATTTCGTTTAACCCTAAGCTGCCTTTCCATCCCAATGCGGTCAGACACGCGGGCTCTTCTCACTGGTAGATTACTATGAAGTCGCCAAGACTCGAGGTTTCTCGGTGCCGCTCATACCCTCGAGTCGCATCCTCCAGGTTGCATCTCCCACTACGGGGTATTCCCCCTACCTTTCGTGAATCAGGTAATATTTGGCCTCGTGAATCGCCGTGGTAGCATAGAAGAGCCGTGACTCATCATTGAGTCGACACAAATGCCTATATCGGCAAATATACATCGCTCTCAAGCGATCTTATACTCATGCACGCTATTCCCTGACTCTCATACTAGTCGTGCGTGCATATGCTCGTGCCATGAATCATGTGAACATGCGTATAATATTCATAGAATAATTTTCGTCACATAAAAGTAACGTAAATTTACGCCATATAGAAATCATAGAAGTCACATAAAATCATGAAAGCACATAACATAATTTTATGTGTTGTAGTTGCGATTTCCACTTACCTGGTATCCTTAGCGTATCGTACAGTTAAATCGCTAACCTTCAAACCCTAATTATAGAAACATAAAAATTAGGGTTTGTTAGCCTATTTACAATTTCACTAAAGTGCTAATTGAAAACCCTAATTTTGACTTCTATAATTTGAAACCCTAAATTTAATTTTAACCTGAATGAAATTATCTATATATAAATTTCGATTATTATCTATATATGATTTCAGATTGAACTTACTATACATTAGGTTTCGACATTTTCAAAATACTCTCGATATATTTTATAAATTTTGATATCTACACTATGCTCAAAGATCTCGAGCTTGGTGGTGAAATAAGATCCTCGATATTTATTATTTGTTGATCTCGACATTTGTTTTGATATAAAACTCGACATTATACATTTAAAGGTTCGACATTTACACTCTACAAAGATCTCGACATCATTCTTATTATTATAACAAGGTTTCGACATTTACTAAATTATACAATGGATCTCGACTAGCTTTTATATTAAACCTCGATATGAATCTCGATATTACACAAAGATTTCGAGGCTTAAGTTAAATGGATATTGACACAAATAATGGGGATAGATGTCGACCTTATGAATGAGATGTCGAGATATTTATTATTCAAAATCAATATCACAAATGAAATTCAATATAAATTATAAGATAAACCTCGTCATGAGCTCGAGATTATCATCGACATTTCCTTTCTTGTTTCCTTTAAATCTCAAGATTACACTAAAACCAGTTTTGACATGAATGAATTTATATCTACACATACAAGGGTCTCGATATTAGACTTCGACACTATTTCTACAGAACTTAACAGGGTTTCGAAATCTATCCAACTGGTATTCATACTACCCGAAAACATCCTTTTTGGTATGGAAATCCTCTAATCCTTCGATCAAAACCCTATTTTTCAAAACAGTATAATTATCATATGAATTTCTAAACATGCGACTTGAATTCCATATAAGATCTTAACTAAGGAGTTATTTCTACTAATCCTGCTCTCTAAAACATGATACTAACATTTAATATGCTAAACATGATAGAAATTTCATACCACTCCTAGCTTTGGTGAAATTTGGACACAGCTCTTGGTTCTTTCTTACTCCTGAATTCTCGATGGTTTTGGTCGGTGTTTATTACTGGGGTTTTCATTTCTTACTTTATCCCTAAGTTGGCGTGTGTGTATGAACAAATGACATCGACACCTAGTTAATTCCTTTTTAGCTAAGTAAGCGACACTTATCTCCTTGTTCGAAATCTTTTAGTATTTCTTGATCTCGAGTTTTCAAGGATGTCGAGTTTTATCCATCTCGAGTCTTCCTTTGTTTCTTTTGGTTTTGATATTTCAAGTGACTACTTCTCGACATTTTTATTTATTAAACAACCAACTTCCTCTTGAGATTTATAGATCTCGAGGCTTAAGAATTTTAAGATCAAGGATTTATACTATTAATTTAATCATTGCCTCCTTGCTAAGTTGTCGAGTTATAGCATGATACTTTATCCTAACTTTACAATATTATATAATCTCAATCCTAAATAACTAGCTTTTACTTGGGCCTAAGTAACCTCCTTACAAATCCTTATCCTTACCTTTGGCCTAGCTTATAACTTAATTTGGTCCACTTGCAATTATGGTTCCACTTATATGTATCGATCGAATTTCTTTCCCTTATCATATAAATGTTAGCCTTATTTTTCTAAGGCCTCATGTTATCACCTAAATTATCTAACACATAATATATAATCATATAGGCATATATAACATGCAGTCATGTAAGTAATAATTCGTAACACACATTATAAATCACAAAGCATGAAATCTATAAACACATAGGTCATTTAAGAACATAAACTTACAAAAACATCGTATCACCCAAAGTCCTGATTTCTTATTTAATTAATTCGATGAAATTTCTAATTTACTGTTAATTAAGTCGTAAATCCCGTAATTAAATTTTACGGGTATTACAATCTTCTTCCATTTGGCATCACTTGTAATTCCTTCCGTCCTGCCAGTGATAGCTTCCAGATAATTTTCTTTGAGCAAATTGCCTTGAATTTTACCTTCCACATGGAGTAATTTTCCTGTTGAATTTCAACTCATGCTTAGCTGCCATTTTTCTCTCTCTCATTTTTTTTTCTCTCCCCCAGAAACTGGATGAATAGTAATAATCTAACAAACTTTCTGATGTGGAGGATCCAATATTATTGGCAACCACAGAGCATACGGTAAGTAGATATTATAAACACCCAGTCAAAGCTCTGATACCACTTGCTGTAAAAAAGGACAGTAAAAAGAAAGGGGACACCGGAATTTACGTGGAAAACCCCAACACTCGGGGTGAAAAAACAGGGGCAAGGTAAAGATATTTTAATGTGGTAATTTAGGAGTTACAACTCTCTACCGTAAGGAGAAAACTAGCTCTATCTCTCTTACAATAAGAGAGTCACAAACTCTCTAAATATTTTCCTCACAAACACTTATATATACTGAATACAGTAAAAAGTTATTATTTTCGATGATTCACAATGACTTAGAGCTAGCCTATTTATAGCTGAAGGTTTTAAGCTCGGACGAATCAGAATCAGCCGCGTAGTTGTATACATGAGCGAACCAGAATGAGCCGCGCAGCTGTATACGTGGGCGAACCAGAATTCGCCGTGCAGCTATATTACATGGACGATAGCTAAGTGGCCAAATAGAAAATTTACAACAGTTTAGGGGTGTTCTCCTCGCATTGATCGAGGGTGCTGGGATTATGCTAAATAAGGTTATGAGCGCTCCTCAGAATTTCCCGCCCATGGAGGAAGCTGTGGAGGGTCTGCCCAGCGGCGGCGGGTACCCGATGGGTCAGATTACGGGTCAGGGGCAGGTGGGTGCTGCTGATGGGTTGGGATTATCTCAGGCATCTTCTTCTTCGTCTTCGAGTTCTTCTTGGTTTGGAGGGTTGTTTGGCGGTGGGAAGAAGGAAGAGGGCATTGGTGGTGGTGATGGGAGTAAGGCTAAGGTTTTGGAGAGCTTGGATGCGCCGGCGCCTCCTTCGTTTGAGTACAAGTGAAGAAGTGTCAGAGTTTCTGGTTTGTTATTTTTGGCATTTATGTTTGAATCTGGGTTTCGAATTGATTTGGTTAGTGGTGATGATGCATACGTAAGGATTATAATGGTTTTTTTGCTTACATTTGGATTGGATAGGTTATGTTAAGATTTGAGTGTTTTGCGGGTACCCTGTTCAGTTGACGATGTAGATAGAGAGGATGGAATTGCATAATTTGCTTTCGGCTCTCAGGCAAATATGCTGTGCTGAGCTTCTGCTATCATCGGAGACAATAGTATGAGGCAGCCGGCGGTGTTTGTCACGTATAAAAATTAAAAAAAGGTTTTTGTCGAAGATAACCTAATAATTTAGGAAATTCGATCTATTGTATTCTTTTGACGTTGTTGCAAGTCGACTTGGGTCAACATCTAAAGTCGAAGGCATAGCTTGAAGTTGCAAGTTTTCATTTGCCATGCATATAGTAAACGTTACAAATAAAAATGAGTTCAAGCCGAGCCCTCTTGTATGCACTTGATCTCTTTTCTAGGGGTGAGAGATCCCGTCCGAGCCGCTCCGCCCCGATTTGTAGGGTCTATTTTTAATTACCAAAAGCACCGTCTTGGCCGTACTGAATCAAAGTTTGTCTCCACATCAATTTACTATTTGTAATATATCAACACATTATATTGTCACGTTTTTGCCGCTCCGATATACTATACTGCCACATATTTAAGTCGATTGTAGTAGTATCGTGTGAAGATTGTAGTTGTAGTGTTGGTGAGAGTTAATCGAAAATTCTTTATGTCTTGCTTGCTGCATTATATTATATGTATCTGCCTGCGTTATCCAAGAACATATGCGGAAAATCTTACACCTCAGATCCCACATAGTTAACAAAATTTCTGTAGGCCGGTGATATTGCAGCACCATTCACAAGAAATTGTCAACAAACTCATGCTCTTCTTCTTCTTCCACCTTCATCTCCTCATAAAACAATTCAAGAACTCGGAGAATTCCCTCAGCATCTTCAACGATGAAATCGCCCGCGTGAAACTCACGAACCCGACCCGCCATCTCGACCCAGCTGCAGCCAGGCGTCTTGGCCACCCCTTTCGTTTCATCATCAGCCTCATCTTAGCACACTCGTCCCACCTCCTCATATCTGCGTATATCTTCGAACTAATAACGTAATTCCCAGAATTTGAAGGCTCCATCTCTAACAAAAGTTTCACAACCCTTTCACCAATCTCAGCATTCTTCACCTTCTGACATGCACCAAGCAACGACCCGAGTAAGATCTCGTCAGGCTTTTGCGGCATCTTCTGCACTAACTCCCAAGCTTCGCAGACAAGTCCGGCCCGCGACAGAAGATCGACCATGCAAGAATAGTGTTCGACTTTTGGGCTCTGTCCGAAAGACGAGCCCATACTGTCGAACAATCGACGGCCCTCGTCGACCAGCCCGGCGTGCACGCACGCGGAGAGCAAAGCGACGAATGTGACCTCGTTTGGGCAGATTGGTCTTTCCTCTTTAATCATGAGCTGAAAAAGGGCGAGGGCGTCTTTTGGTTGGCCGTGGAAGGCATGTGCAGAGATCATTGCGTTCCAAGAAACGTCGTTTCTCTGTGGCATGGTTTCGAAGACTTTTGATGCGCTGTCCAAATCACCGCACTTTGCGTACATGTCTATGAGAGCTGTGGCGACGTAGATGTTGTAGCGTATTCCTCTTCTTGATGCGTATTTGTCGACCCATTTGCCCAAATCGAGTGCGCCGATTGAAGCGCATGCTGATAAAATTGCGATGAGCGTAATTTCATTGGGTTCGGGTCCATGATCCCTTAACGCGCTGAACAGAGAGAGAGCCTCGCTGGACTGCCCATTTTGAGCGCAGCTATTCCATGCAAAAATAAGAATAGCAAAAACCTCATTACGTTATGCTGAATAGCACAGAAAACAACCCAAAAGATGACGCAGAATGCAAGAATGTGAGCTAACCAGTAATCATGGCATTCCAAACCACAATCTCTTTTCTTGCAGTATGATCGAAAACCTTCTTTGCTGAATCCAACTTGCCGCACTTGCCATACATGTTAATTAATGCAGAGCTAATGTAAGAATTTAATTCCATGCCTTTATCCTTCACGTATTCCTCGATCCACCTTCCCAAGCTCAATTCTCCCAAATCACCACATGCCGCGAGAACGCTCACAAGTGTCATCTCTTCTGGGGCAAATCCTACGTCCCTCATTAGCCCAAACATGTCAACTGCTTCTCTTGCGTGGCCCGATCTTGAATACCCCGCGATCATTGAGTTCCATGAAACTGAGTCCCTATCACTCATTTCATCGAACACTTGACGCGCACAGCGCATCTCTCCACACCGTGCATACATAGTTATTAGCGAATTGGCAACGTGGAGATCTGAGATCAACCCAGCTTTCAACACCTCTCCGTGAACGACTTGTCCAAGATGCAACTTAGAAAGGTTCCCACAAGACATAAAAACAAACGGATATGTGAAATTGTCACGTTCCACGCCCAACAATTGCATTTCTGCAAAAGCCTCTAGCGCAAGATCGAATCTTTGCCACGTTGTGGCGAAACCCCTGATCATGACGTTGAACGCGTAACTATTTATGGCGATTTGCGTGAAGAAAAGTGTAGCATAACTGAAATCTCTGAGGTCGATTATATTGGAGAGTACGAAGTTCGGCATAGGCATTGGGATTGAGTTTACGAGCATCTGGGCGTGGATTTGCCGCACTGATTTCGCTGACTTGCATTCTTTCAGTAGATTCAATAGATGTTTGATGAGCGTGAAACCTTCTATGCGTGGATGTTTTACTTGGATCATGAATTGTAGCGGGAAACCTTGTCTGAACTGAAGGCGGCGTTTGCGATAATTTGTAAAGACTATATTCGCAATTGTTATAAAAATATTTTAACTATTTAATATTAGACTAATGATGATTATTGAGCGAAAACATTTTATTCATTAATTCTCAAAATACATTTTCACACAACCCAAGTAAACTATTTATATACAGATCTATCAAATTGCATCCCCAAAGTAAAATATCACATCACCACACAATTATCACATATACCATTCTTATCAACAAAGAAAAGAATCATATCGAACTTTCTCTACCTACATTCTTAACTTAACAATCAATCTTCTTACTTAGACACCACTTTATTATAATATACACCCACATCTTTAATTTAATATTTTCAGAATACCCTTACCAGAGGTATCTAGCGGGCCCGCGTCCCGCGGGCTGTAAATATTTTGGCCCGCAATGGAGCGGGCCTAAGCAGGCATGCCCGCGCGGCCCGCGAGCAGGCAGGCCCGCCAAGAATAAAATAATATATATTTATATTATAATAAGATTTGTAAATATACTATATTGTTTTTATGATTTTTTTGAGCTATGATTTGTAGTGTAATAACATAAATAAATTAATATTAAATAAGTTGATTAAATTAGACATATTTTCCAACTTGAACTCTTCATTTTTTTTTAATTTTTCGTATTTTATTTTTTTATTATTTTTTTTCATATTTTATTTTTTTAAAAATGGGCACCTAAGCCCACCAGGCCCGCTACCCGCCTGCAGGCGGGGCAGCCCTTCATTTCCCAGGCCCACAGGCCCACAGTAGGCGGGCTTGCCAGCGCCTGCCCCACCAGCTGGGCTACGGGGCCGCCCGTTTTGACAGCTGTAAGCCTTACTTTGTTGATGCTTTTACTTGCTTTTCATTTTACTTTAAATACTATACTCGAGCTACGAAATGACTTCGAGGTCGAGCTTAAAGTTCGAAAAATTTTTAAACTGGTCTTAACCTCAAAGTTCTAAATATGTATAATTTATAAAATTAAAAAAATACAAGTTCGAAGAATTTTTAAACTGGTCTTAACTCACGAGCCAGCTCATTAACTTTCGAACAATCATGACGAAGCTTGCCGATTACCTACGGAGCTCGAGCGAAGCTCACTATAGTTAAGATCCTTTGGATTCAATTCATAAAGATTACGACTTAGGGAGATTTTAATACATAACCCACGGTTATTACTTCGAACAACATATATGGGCGAACGATATTTTTAGTCTCCAATATATGAGGCATGGGCATTTCTGGTCCTCCATGTTCCGAGGTGTCACTTTTACAATGTTACTGATTTGGGACAGTTTTGGTCCTTCGATTATATTTATCGCTAATTTAGATAGAATTTACACGTGAGAGTACAGGATATCTTTTACTCGACTTAAAACCTCAAAACACATCTTCTTCGACTTAACCGCACATGAACACCATTATACGTCGCATTAGGAAATGATACCATGAAAATGAGTTAAATGTGATATGTAATGATGCTCACGTGCATTCTAGTTGAGAAAGATGATGAGTCATTAGGTGTTAAATCAAATTAAAGTATATCATATGCTCTCATGTGTTAAATTCTGTCTAGATTAGTGACTATGTTAATCGGAGGACTAAAACGGCACAAAATCGATATGATTGGGACTAAAAGTGGCATTTCAGAACATAGTGTGACGACCCTAATTTTTAACTACGATTATTGGCGGGTTTTCGCAACGAAAGTCGCAGAAACCCCATGTTACAAAAAGCACTTTTCTTAAATATGACATCAGAATACGGTCACAAAATCCTACAAGTGAAGACCTCTCCAAACCCACCCATAAAATATGATGAAATGTTTTTTTAATAGAATAAAATGATTTGCGGTGCTATATTTAAAATTTCTTAAACAATACCTACATAAAAATAAATACTTAAATTACAAATACTTTAAAAGCACAAAATAATTATATAAGTGCAAAACGTCATCAGTCAAACCGACATAATATAACAAACACTCGACTAGAATAAACTTGTAACATTATCGTACGCAGCCAAACGACTCAACTTGATTAAAAAAACAAGACGTCAAAAACTTCATAACAAGAACGCTTATGACTCGACATAACTCGACTCAACATTTATATAATATACTAGTTTATTGCTCGTGCAATGCACGAGTCTTATGAATCTGTATGATACAAAAACATAATTGAAAAAAAAATGATCTATAATTAGATGATCTAACATAATTGGAAAAAATGATGATCTAACAATTGTTTTTAAGATTGTAAGATATGCGAAGCAAGGTTCATGTGGTGACGATCTATTATAATATATAAAACATATAATTTTAAAATGCAAATTATTTGAAGCTATGAGTAATTAATATGTAAAACGGTCTGATATAAAATATGATCCATATTAAAGTTCACTCGTTACAATTGTGGCCATTTGATGTATAAATAGTTATACTCTTCCGCCCAATCGACTCTGAAAACATACGATACCTTAATATCATCATTGTATGTGGTGGGCGCCCTTAGAATAAAATTAAACTCTGACATTAAACGACTATTTAGATAATCTTGTATTAGAAATGGTCCATCATCTCCACCCTGCAAAATATAAAACTACTAACGTTAACACGTAAGTATAAAAAAAATCATACGTAAGCTTATTATACCACTGTAAAAATTTTTCATATCCGATACTGATATGCCTATTATGATTTTTGCTTGATCATTCCGGCAAGTCAGTTGTTTGGAACATGATCTATCACTGATCATTATATTCAATCGATACCTGAAGGATACATATTAATATGATATGAGAACACATAATTTGAGTTCTATATTTTCAGTATAGCAAGCTAAAACAAATGTAGGAAGTGGATATTATTCCTTACCTCGGTATAGTGAATGGGACCAACGTACTGCAATTTATGCAATAACCATCCGTGACTTTGTTGACCATACAGAAAGTGCACGATTCATACCAAATTGTCGCCATGTCAATATGGGATATGGATGCACGTACACGAAAATATTGTGCCCGACCCTGATGATCAATATGTTAATATTTATTCATATAATATATTAAATAAACTATTTTGCGGAAAATGTCAGGAAATCATACATGTGCAATGACACCAATATATTTCACGTTGATCGAATGAGCAGCAAGCAAGCTTTGTAATTGATGTAAAGTTTTCTCTCTTCTTTGACACAATGAAATGTGCTTTTGTGCAACCTGTTATACCGAAAAAATTTTAGCTTAATGTCCCCACACGTGCGAAAATATGAATGATTAAAGTATAATTAAAAGCATACCATGTACGGATCTCTTGTGCATGTTTGATGTTTGGATCAATAAAAACCCTGCTAAATCTTGTCGTGTTTATAAATGCACCTTAGAAGAACCACAACAATAGATGTAGAGAAAACAATTAATTTCAAACTCGTATAAAAAAATGGACAGAAAATTAGAGCTATACTTGTCGAACTCACCATCGAATCTTTTCACTTCAACTCGTGATACAGCTAGAATTATAACTTTCTGCACATCACGAATAATTTGATAACATTCATCTGTGGCGAGATATCCCCAGAGGGAAAGTTTTATTACATTCATGCTGAAAAGATATAAACAAATAGTTAGAACGATGTTAATGGTTAGGTTAGCAAAAAAACTCAAGAACTGTTTTGAGTAGGTTTGTACCTCATATCACAAAGTAAGACATTTCGAACG
This sequence comes from Craterostigma plantagineum, assembly GCA_027422505.1. NCBI lineage: Eukaryota > Viridiplantae > Streptophyta > Magnoliopsida > Lamiales > Linderniaceae > Craterostigma > Craterostigma plantagineum. The sequence goes on from JAPQWV010003242.1 coordinate 42,097, forward strand.
TGAGACTCAACGTCGGTGCCATTTTTGTCCTTCAATAACATTTTCCAAATCCCCGACATAACTACTAAGCCAATTCATCTACAATAAACAAATAAAGATTAGCAAGTAATATATCAAAACTGTAGCGTCGTAGAAGATTGCTCACCGACTAAGTGATCCTTGTTGGTAGCATAACATGGAATAGCATAAAGTTGATCAAACTGGAAGTTGTACAGAGGAATATCATGATCGAACTGTTGTTGACTATCCACAATTTTGGTAGACCTGTTAAACTTCAACTTGAAAGCGTTACGCACCGACCAATTCAACTCTGAAGCAGGCTCAACACTTAAATTGTCAATATAATAAACATTTCCTAATTTCAAAATATAGCGATATTTATCAATATCGCCATTTTGAATGGTAACTTGTATCTCTGTTGCCTGCAGAAAAAGTGTTAATAGCAATCATTACCCAAAGAGAGTTGAATGATAAGGTGTAAAATGTAATATTTAATGATAATGATTTTCAAACCTCGACATCAATGAAGACTAAATTTTGTACCATATACTCTTCTGTGGATCGTACAGTAGTATGAAGATCGTAGCGGCACAATAAACGTCCTCGTAGATTCCATAAATAATTATAGGGGCATATACGACTAAATGGTTTGTAGCTTATAAGCTCCATCTACAGTTATTAAAAAGCGTATTGTAATTAAATATTAAAAATTTCAAGTAATTACAAGATAAAAGAAAAAAAGATAACATAATTGAAAACTATGAGAATCAATGATAAACAAAGAACATGGTCCATAAATATTAAAATCACATGTTGGATAAAACTTCATTGTACACAACATTCTTCGTAACATTTTCTGGCAAAGCACACTTGTTGCGTATTAGAATCTTCAGTCCATTTGGCGATGTCACCCGGGCTATTGCGACATAAAGTCGATGACTGGAGACTGGATTTGGAAGATATAATCCAACTGATTTTAATGTCTGCCCTGGACTTTTATTAATCATAATCGCAAAGGCCAACTTGAGAGGAAATTGTCTTCTTCTTATGGCAAAACCCGTTTCTTGGTTAGAAGGCGATAAATCAATCCTAGGTATGTAGACAATTTCTCCAGTCTTTGGGCCCGATAATACCGTTGGTTCAATCACCTTATCCCCGAGCTTATAAATAACCAACCGTGTTCATTGCACAAACCTATCGACTGATTCATGTTACGCAATAGAATGACTGATGCTCCTACTTTTAACTCTAGGCAATGGTTGGGAAGCCCAGAAAAGTTGGTTGAATTGAGCAACTCTATGGGGTTCTTTTGTTCCAGTGATTCACCATCCTCCAACGAACATAATCTATTCGAACTCAAGTAATTTCGAGAAGTACTGGGAAGCTTCCATAAGATTTTTGCATTGAGATTGTCCACATCAACATTTGTGGGTGCTAGTATTGCTCGCTCCTTAAGAAAAGCCAAATCATAATACCTTGCTGTTAAGTCGTGATAATTTGCAACAATTAACATTTCAGTACCGCGTGCGTCTTCTTTTATCAAAAACTCAAATGGAATATCAATCCAATTTGACTCATTGATGTTCCCAGGCAGTTTACCATCCCCTATTTATAAGATCAATTCTCCAAGTTCTGCCATTCTTTGTAAATCTGGAGCTGAATAATGACAACCACGAAGACGCATGTTAATTTCTAACTTCAGCAGCTGGCATTGATCCCAAAAATTTGCACGATGCAATGTAGATGCAAAAATCGATTCTTGA